>SCDY01000033.1:0-130575 GCA_004143825.1 Drosophila micromelanica | reverse complement strand
TCTTTCCGGGATCGGACTCTATTTGGCCGAGATATGGTCATTAGAAAGTGAGTTTTATGTCAAAAAACCTCATTATCATTTTTGACAAAAATCACAAATTTTGTCAAAATCGTGAAAATTTTAAAATCTAAATATTTTGATGAAAATAGATTATTTAACTTCTTACGAGTTTAACGAGGTGTATCTTTCCGGGATCGGACTCTTTTTGGGCGAGATATGGTCATTAGAAAGTGAGTTTTATGGCAAAAAACTCATTCTTTGTACCAACGAGTTAGTGTAAAATGCAATTCATGGTCACACTTGCCCCCTCTCATGACAAGAATAACAATAATACGACCTTTTTAATATTTCTCAACAGATCTACTAAATTATAACAATATGTATTAATAATATATATTTACATTTTTATACTCGTTCACGAAGTGAACAATTATTTAATTATTTTCGCCGCTATTGAAGCTAGAGACTTGAAATTTTGGATATATACTCGTGTGTACCCGCTCTCAAATACCGAAATTTTTTAAAATAATAATAACAATTAAGAATGTGAACGAATATAACGCAGTCGGTAACGCCCGACTGCAACGTTCTTACTTGTTATTATAAAATTCGACAACTTAATGTAGATAAAGATATATAATCTATTATCATGAAAATATTTTGATTTTAAACTTTTCGCGATTTTGACAAAATTTGTGATGCTACCCCGTGTGATTTTTGTAAAAATTATAATGAGTTTTTTGCATTATAATGAGTTTTTTGCCATAAAACTCACTTTCTAATGACCATATCTCGGCCAAATAGAGTCCGATCCCGGAAAGATACACCTCTTTAAACTCGTAAGAGTCTAAATAATATATTTTCATCAAAATATTAGGAAATGAAACGAGTTACAATATTAATGAGCTTAAATACAGGGTGTATTAAGCAATTTGCGCCATTGAATATACGATACTTCCATCGATAGTACACGACTTTCATTTGCCCATCTCAAATTCCATACCTATTAAATATTCATCGTCAAGTGGTATCGATGTGGGGAGATCTGTGGTATCGTGCTGCAACCGATTTATCGGCAAATTTAATTTGCTTATATTTAAAAAACTACGCAATAATGTTAAGCTCCGCCGCCGGAAATGGAATTCTCGTAAAAAACTAAGTAAGATAGACACCAGCCCCACTTTATTTGGATTTGAAAATTTGAATTTCTAAAAATAAGATTCATATTAATCGGATAAAAAAGTTCAATGAAGGTAATTACTGAATTTGTTATTGTTAAATAATTTACAAATAAATGATCGGCTTAAAGTGATGGCCTTATATTTTTATTTGTGTACCGTGAACTCATTTAAAACGGGTAAAAAGGGTAAAATAGTTTTTTATTCATCATTAAATTATACCTATTAAACCTATCCATTTATTTAATTGCTACGATTGTTTTGTTTAGCCTCCAGCTGCTTGCGCAGTCGACTTTGCGCCTCCACGGGCCACGACTTGAGCTCGGCGCTGCCGCAGGGCAGACAGTACGTTTTCGTATAGTAAAAACTGCAGGAGGTATCCTTGCACACAACCTGGCCACAGCGGGCGCACTTGACGCCCAACGCCACATAGTACTCCGGCTTGGATTGCCAGCGTGGCGGCGGCGCCTGGAACGGATCACGCATCACATAGCTGTCTTCGCGAAACTTTATGCCCAGCGCAAAGGGCGGCTCCCGGCCGTAGTAGTGCACCATTTCGTGCATGTCGCAAGCACTGCACTGGAACTCAATCCGGGCGATGCGCTCGTCCACGTCCTCCGGCGGCTGTGGAACAGCGGGCGCACCCAACTCTAGTCGCGATATCTCGGCGGCCTCGTTGTCGAGCCGCAAATCGTCATCGTCATCCTGATTGAGGCTGTTGTCGAGCAGCTCGTGCGCCATGTTCAGCGAGTTCTGCAAGAATAAAACCATTTGGAATCTCTTTTTCGTTACGAACGATACGCAATTTTATCTAGCCTAGGCATTAACATAAACAGTACATAGTAAAAACTTTCAAGGTTCTTGAGTTGTCAACTCGTTACTCCATGGCGCAGAGGCCACGTTTGGCGACGACATCCTTGGGCCACCAGCTCGGACGCTCCACGTAGCAGCGTTCGCCGTCGAGCACCAGCTGCTGTTCACTGTTGAGCACCGGCTCAACACGAAGCAGGGCTACGCCATAGTTTTGGGCATATCCAAAAATACGGCCCAAATTAGCCCCGGCCACCGATTTGACTGTGTGATTTGTGTTGACCGGCGCCGTAAAGCGTATGGGCATATAGCGTTTCCGGATGACGCCCGAATGGTGCACCCGGGCAGTCAGCTCCTGGCCCACGTAGCAGCCCTTGTTGAAGCTGACACCATTAAGGTAATCAGCATTCGCCTCCAGCGGAAAACATTTGGCTGGCGGCAGCTCCTCGATGCCTTCGCCAATGCCTTGTTTGTAGCGCAACAGTTTATAGTTGTTATCGGTCGTGGCGTTGCCGGCGACCACGTCGTGATTGCGCCATAAGTCCGTCGATATATTCGTGGCATTCAGATCGCTAGGCGCTAGGATGCGTGTGCCCAGACTGCTGATGCGTGGATCGGGGGCGACAAACAAATCCAGTGCCTTCTGTGTCTTTATATTGCAGTGGTCGTGGCCATTGAACACAACCCAGGGCACATACTCATCGTCCACGGTGTCGATGTCGATGCGCTTACGTACGCGATACGTGCGCAGGTGTCGTCGGAAGTCTGCGGAAGCGTCACGATCGCACTCCAGCAAGTATGTCTCCGGATCGTTGGTGCGATAAATGATTGTGTCATACAATACGCGACCGCCACGGTTCAAAAACAGCGCGTATTCCGAGGCGGGTCCGTTGGGCTCCTGAAGACGCGAGACATCGTTGGTCACTAGCCCCTGCAGAAACGGCACCACCTCCGCTCCGTGTACGCGTATCAGCTCACGCTGGCGCAGCGGCTCCAATGTGAACGCATTGCTATTTTTTGCGGCCTGGGACGACGCTTGCATTCGTCCGTTAAGTTTGCGAATGCAATCACGCGCAATGCGGAGAAACTTGAAATTTTTACACATATTCATCCTGCGGGTAGATATGTGATAGCTGGCGGTAATAGCTTGTCAACTGTATAATTGACGCTCACCTGAATTTATTTAATGAAATACGCACAAAACCACAAAGGAACATTAACTGGAATACTCGAAATTTGAGAATGTTATAATAGCTAACAGCTGACTGAGTGTTCTGAACTTCAGCCCGATGACAAGCTCATTGCTATGGTTACTAGATACAAAAATCGTGGTCTGCCCAAGCGTTGCATTTCACTGCAATCGATTGCTCGATATGCTCTCAAACTGTTGTTAAAAAATTATCGATAATTCAGTTTACGATTTAAGTTGGCCGCTTTTTCAAACATGCAGTTTTCCAAAATATGTTTCAGGTCCAGGTTATGCTTAAACATACTTTTAATTCACCATTTTGGAATGAAATAAAATCAAAAAAGAAACACTTTGTTGTTTGTGGATATTTTTGTAAATTATATACATCAATGCCTAAAATATGAATCCAAGTCAATTGCTGCCTACATTTATATTCTAATTTAAGTCTTGGGCTTTGGCGCTATTTTCTTGGCCAGGGCGTTCAATTGATTGTTGGTTTTCTTTTTTGGCTTGTTCTTTTTGATGGCATCGACTTTGACGCCTCGGTATTCCGATTTCTTTTTTCCAGCTGCCGCTTTTGCGTGATCGACAGGTTTGCCATTTTCCTTCCGTTGCTTTTTGTCCAGGCGCTTCTTGGCACCTTTCGCATTCTGTTTCTTTTTCGAGTTGGACTGCGGCCCCGTTGCCGCTGCTGCAGAATCGCGCGCCTGCTTTGCGCCCAGCTTCTTCACCGCGTAGCGTTCCACATGAATGGGTCTGTCGTCGAGCAAAGTTTCCTTGAGCTCCAAAGCGAGCCCAACTGCATCTGGTTTTTGGAAGCAGACATATGCTACGCCATTGCAGCCCTTCTCGCCAGCCTGCAGGCAGCGAACGTAGTCGATTTCGCCACAGCTGGAGAAGATCTCGCGCAGCTTTTGCTCGTTGACCGCTGCAAAAAATGTTGAGTTAGAAATATAATTGAAATCAATTTAGAGATTACGAACAGTATTTCAAATTGCCCACAAATATTGTGCGCTTTACATCGGCATCGCTGATTGATGGAACGCCGCCAGCAGCACCCTCGCCGCCACTGGCCTTCGATGCGGGCGTCACACGCAAATGATTCTCCTTGAATTCCGTGCCATTTAGCGCAAGCGCCTTCTCAGCGATCTCTGCGCTGTCCAGCACCACGTAGGCGTTCAATGAGCCGGCTTCCCTGCGCTGGCTGTGCTTAAACAACTGCTTGCCACCCGCCGTGCGCAGCCGTATGGCATGCACGGCACCATAGGGCTGCAGCAGACGCACTATCTGGACGCGTTTCGTGTTGATGGGCAAATTGCCCACAAATATGGTGGCTGCTTCGTCGGTCGGACTTCGGGTCCGTTTCACAGCATCTAAAATAAATACGGGAGTGCTGTTTAAAAGGTTTGTTTAAGGGGAGTGAGTGCTAACCTGGGTCTTTGTCATTAGGTTTCTTGGCGGCTTTTCCCTTTTGTTTAGTGACCTGTTTTGTGGCGGTTTTTGGTGTAGTTAAACTCTTCTTCTGTTTGTTTTGAGTTGTCTCCGTTTTGGGCTCCACTTTGGGATTCTCCTTTGTCACATTCTCTGTTGACAACTTCTTCTGCTGCTTTTTAAGTTTTTGTGCCAGCTTTTTGGCTTTTTTCTTCTCGATCTTTGCTATGTCAGCAGCGGTCAGATTTTGTTGGTCCTCTTTTGCCTCCTTCACAAGGCTTTTCTTTATGGCTTCATTTGCTGGCTTAGGTTTTCTTGATTTTTGGTTCTTTTTGATTGCTTTGCTTCCCGCTGCAACATCCACCAGCTTTTTTTCGAGTTTTCTGTCATCGTTGCTCGTTAATTTATCTTTTGCCGTTTTCATATTGATATACTTGAACTTCACGTGTTGTATGCGTCTAGTGTTGGCAAATATGTCCAAAATCTGAATTGTTCAGTGCATGTGTACTTCTGTTATTTAACAGTTTGGATGCTATTGTGAGTCTGTTATTTATCGCACAGCTGGAAAAGTAAAATGGCGGTCAGATGGTGAAGTGTTTAAGTCGATTACCATATATTTTCTCTCTTTGACCATCACTAAGCGGCTTGTTATTTCCATCGCTATTCAACTTGTTATTCTTGTATATATTTAGTTTGTTTATTAATATGAAAAGGTATAAGCAAAAGCTGCGTGAAGTCTGGCTGCAAATGCCAGAATTCCGACCATGGCTTCGCCGCGATCCTGAGGACTCATACAGAGCCCATTGTCGCTTCTGCAAATGTGGTGTGAACACCAAATTATGCGACTTACGCGCTCATGCGCTCACAAAGAAGCATACAAAAATGAATATCAAGGTTGAAATGAAAAGAAATGACTCGGTAAGCATACTTAAATTAATTACATTAAATGATTGCTTCATTGGTTGTGTTCACTGCAGAGCAACGAAGAAGACAATGCATCTATTGATCGCAGCAGCGAATACAGGCCCAAGGCGACACCCGCCAGAAACTATAAAAGCCACACGGATACAAATAGAATAAAAATGCCATCAACTCCAATTAAGACCGAAAAGAGGGCCAGCAATGGGCCCGACTATGAGGCCATTATTGAAAGTCTAGCATTATATGAACCAGAACAGATATTGTTCTCCAACGGGTCCACGACGCACTCGGACGATCAGGCTGAGAATCCTACAGAGAGCATCGAAAACATCGGCGAAGATAGCATAACCAAAGCTGTGGCCGTTGCGCTGAGGAACCTGAAAGATTCCTCACAAATATTTGGCGACTTTGTGGCCGATCGACTGCGAAAGCTATCGGACAAAACCTCGGAATTAACTAAGGATAAGATCATGCAGGTTCTATTGGATTCTGCTTCACTAGACAGAGCAAACAGTTGCAATTGACACGGAATTAATTATAAGTCGAAATGTATAATTTAAATAAATATCACAATCAGCCTTAAGTACAAAGAATTATTCGATGCTTATTATAATAAATTTTTCTTTAAGACTACCGGTTCCAATTTATTTAGGTATAAAAATTTATATATAAAAAGTTAACCAAAATATTCAGTTTGCAGCAACAATTAACTATATATGGTCTGCAAAGCTTAGATCTGATTAAAACTTTTTTAAAATAAATAATTAATAATTATTTTTACACCACGACTTCAAAATATAACATTTTGGCGCTAAGCGTTGGTAAATGCAGCTATCGATATAATTTGACCAATTAATCGTAGAATATCGATAGCTCTTAAGATAGCGTCCATTGAGTTGTGAAATACATTTGTTTCTTGTTTTGAAGAAGTTTGTTGTGCCTTAAATCTGCGCTGAAATGAGCGCCAGAGGAGAAGATCAATTGGAGGAGACTGCAGGCGAGGAAAATAAGTCACTATCTGACGCAGAAACTGCTTCACCTGCTAAACGGAAGTTAACTGACGCGGAAGAAGAGGAAGCAACTGTAAACAACACCGAAAATAATAAACGCAAAAAATCTGAGGAAAGTCCAGCAACCGAAATGAGCCAAGCTGCTGCTGTTAAAAAGGAAAATCCAGATGGTGAACTTTCGGATGAAATTAAGAATGGCACCAATGTTTCAGTAAAAATAAAAACTGAACCTGTTGAAGCAAATGATGAATGTGACGATCATGGGGCTATCGCTAGCACCAGCTCCGTTGCAATTAATACGGCAGTGGTAGTCAAAACGGAGGCCGCCAACAGTTCAACGGTTGTGGTCAAAACGGAGCCATTGGACAACAGCAATAGCACTTCGGCGGTTGCCGATAGCTCGGTCTCCTCAAGTACCCTACGACCATCCTGCCGCTTCGGCATACGATGCTACAGGTATTCTACGTCAAAGATATCCCATAACAATAATGATACCACTAAAAATTGATTAAATCTTTAGACGCAATCCGGCCCATCGGCGAACAGAAGCACATCCTGGCGATTCGGATTATCGTCGGCCCAGTTATCCGACACCACCGCTTGGCACACCCCCGTGTGCATTTGGCAATGTCTGTTATCGCCGCAATCCTTTACACTTTCAGCAGTTTTCCCATCCGCCGGATTGTAAGTAAGATGCAGTAGATGCGCGCATACGGTAGCTAAAAACTGGGAATCTTAGTCAATTCCGCCCAGAACATTCGCAATCGTTTACGCCAGCGTCGCAGGCAGACACAAAATACAAATGAGGGGACGGCTGAATACTCGGATCTTGAATCGGATGAGGAGGATCCGTTTCTCGATCAGGGTGACTCTGACTTGGATTATAATCCTGATGCCCACGATGACAAAGAAGATGATGACGAAGACGATGATCTGGAATTCAATAGCGAGCGCCAGAACTGTGATGATTTTGATTAAATTGATGTCCCAGCTTGAAAAACTGTTAAGCTGTATATATTTTGTAAACTGTAAACAGTATCTAATTAATTATATTATATATATGTCTGTTAAACATATATATTACTAAAACTCTCGTGGCTGAAAATTTATTCTGTGATGTTTGGGGAAGTATTTCAGTAATATAAAAAAACTGTGGGAGATTTAGGCATTTCCCATTTTTCTATTGAGCGTAGTCGGGATATCAAAGATGCAATCATTGGGGAAGTTCACCAGCTAAAAATACGCAGCAAATTTGGTGGCTCCATCTTTAAAATTGTGGGAAATATTCACCTTGTATCGATTTGCGATTTAAGGTGTATCGACATGTTATCGAATTGCTAGCTCCCAGTGGGCGTGGCACAAAAATCTTAACAGCTTGTGTAAATAGGATTACTGCAAGAATATATTCATAGATTTAAGTCTCTATCTTGTCCGGTAACGGGTACCTGTCACATACCCACAGTCTGGCAGCGCCATTTTGTATATTTGGTATTAAGCACAACTTAGGATACGGTCACACATCAATTCGTGTTTTTGCTTCGTATCTTCCTCACATCTGTGTGTGTCAGTCGAGACGCATTTTTTCTTGATTGTACTTTACCAAAAGTAATACGTTAATTGCAGTTTTCATATTTGGTAAACAGAAATTACAGAACGGCCTCAAGCTGGCGGAAAAAAAAGTTCAGACGGCATTATGCCAAACATCAGTGGTAAGGCCACAATTTACTGCAATATGCTGCACATGTACATATGTATATTTATACAATATGCGCTAAAAAAAACAATACTACGGAAAATTGTGATGAAGTATGCTGCACTTAGTCAACTATTCATGAGTTTAGGTCGCCTTATATTCGGAAAGGTGTAACACATATGGCTAGAAAATAGCTGCCATCAAAAGTGAAAGTTTCCGCCCACGAACGAAGCCTGTGGCGGCGGCGGCGGCGGCAAGTCTGCTGCTTTAAGTGTTTGTGTGTGTGTGCGTACCTTTCTTGCATTGCGCTGCCAAAGGATTTTCATAGTATTGTGTGTGTGTGTGTGTGTGTGTGTGTGTGTGTGTGTGTGTGTGTGTGTAATCATATGTTTTTGTTTAACACCCACACGCAACTGTTTAAAATACATATTTTATATAGTTTAGGTTTACTATCAGCATTGACTGCTTATCTTTTGCACCGATAATAGTCACACTTACGTGTTGTGTACTTTTTAATTTATTTTTTGCTGTAAATATATATATATACATGATGCTTAAGCGGTCATGCTTGCAATCAAAAATAGCACTTAATTTATCACACATACATACAAGACACACACATCCATAACCACGTGTGTGTTAGTGTTCAGATGCAAATTGCAGTGTGCCCAATTAAATTTGAATGGTGACTTTTAAGTAGAGTGATCCATTTTAAGTTTTTCTTTATGGAAAAACCACATGCGAAACGCAAAGATGAAAGATCACAATTCTTTTCTTTATGTTTTCATATTAAAGTTAAATATTGTTTATACTTTAATACATTATTGCAATTTAAAATGTAATATTTTTTAATTTATAACATACTTCCGCATTAAAAAACGTACCCTTTTAACCATTTTAAATTTTCAAGGTCTAAGAAACCCATTAATATATAATTAACACTTTTGCAACTAAATTAATTGTTTCGATTAATGTTTTACAGCTAAAAGTCTATCATGCGGTTATCGAGGATGTCATTTCGAATGTGCGCGATGCCTTTCTGGACGAGGGCGTTGATGAGCAGGTGCTGCAGGAGATGAAACAGATTTGGCGCAACAAGCTGTTAGCAAGTAAGGCGGTTGAATTGAATCCAGAGCCGGGCGAGCCGGGCCACCACCCACCGCCCATTGTGGCCAACAATCCAAAGGTAAGCAAGGTGTGTTATCGTTGCCAAGGCCATTGACTGACGTGCAGCGTGTGTGTCCCTCTCTATAGAGTGTAATTTAGTTTGTGTGTGTATATTTGTATTTGTATTTGTATTGCTTTAATTGTGTCGCAATAACAATTTAAACTTTACTCTGTTGCTCTCTTTCTCTCTATCTCCACAATTACAACAACTACAATTGACCGTGTACATCAACATGAACATTATATCAACACCGACTGCTGCTTTATATATATATAATATATAAATGTAACTGCTATTACCATAAAACACGTACACAACACACACATACATACATACACACACACACACTCACACACACACAAACATACATCACCTGCTGCAGAGCACCAAGGTAATGCAGTATTTATCAGTTGTACAAAATGATTATGCCACTAAAATGCATTTTTATCAATTTTGACAGGCTGCCAATGCCAAGGCCAAAAAGGCCGCTGCCGCCGCGGCTGCCTCACAACAGAACAGCAGCGGTGGCGCCACGACCGCCAGCGGTGGCATTACCACCAACAGCACAGACAGCAATAAGCTGGCATCGCCATCGCTGGCCGCTAAATCGCCAGCAGTTGCTGCTGCTGGCAGCGGCATAAAGAATGGCATCGGTGCCGTCAAACAGGAGGTCACATCACAGAATCCGCCACCGTTGCATCCCACATCGGCGGCGACAATGCTGCAAAAGCAACAGCAGCCAACAGCCGGTGCTGGCAATGCCCCAGCCAGTGGCCAGACGCCCATACCAATTGTGGCACAGTTGGATCCCAATCGCATTATGCCTGTCAATGTAAGCAGTATATGTTGATGATGATTTCAAGATCGCTGAATTTGAATTTTTGTTTTTAAATTTCTTACAGATAACGTTACCTTCGCAGCCTGGCTCAACAAATTCAGAATCTCGTGTCCTTACCATACAGGTACCCGCATCGGCACTACAGGAGAATCAGCTAACACAGATACTGACGGCACATCTGATATCATCCATTATGTCATTGCCCACCACGTTAGCCTCGTCCGTGCTGCAGCAACACGTGAATGCGGCGCTCAGCAATGCCAATCATCAGAGTGAGCCCCAAAATAATCTGTATATAAATTAAGATACTAACTATAATGTTTATCAGAAAACTTGGCCATTGCCAAGCAACTAGATGGCGCATTAGATTCATCTGAAGAGGAAGAAAGCGAGGAGAGTGACGATAATATGGACAATGATGATGACGATGATCTGGACAAAGACGATGACGATGATGCAGAACACGAGGATGCCGCCGAAGAAGAGCCACTAAATAGCGAAGATGATGTCACGGATGAGGACTCGGCTGAAGTGTTTGACACAGAAAACGTTATTGTTTGCCAGTATGATAAAGTGAGATATTTTTCAACACACTTAAATATATGCATTGATTAATATACGCGTACTCCCACAGATTACACGCTCGCGCAACAAATGGAAATTCTATCTTAAGGATGGTATTATGAATATGCGCGGCAAGGATTATGTGTTTCAAAAGTCCAACGGCGATGCTGAATGGTAGCAGTTGACAACATCATAGTGTGAAAATGCAACATATAACAAAAATGGAAAAGAAAAAACAAATAAAAGACAAACGAAATGCCTCACAGTGCGCCTTTAAAAACGTTACTAGCAACCCATTTTCCTTTCCTCCATCCAACTATTTTTCCCGCAACTCACACAGTACATGACCAAACGTTGTCCAACAATGTAGCAGCCAAACTAAATACCCTTTGCTACCAAACGGGCATATAAAAACGTATCTATTATTAGTATAAACTATTTGTATTGCTTGCGTCGAATTGTTTTCAATTAAAGTTTTGTAATCGTAATATATGTAATTATTAACACTGCTGCATATTATTGTCAATAAAATGAAACCTTGTAAGGAAACTACGACAAAGACTTGTAGGAGATATAGAAACGCTTAGGATCATTAAAAAGAATTATATATATATATACAAAAACATATTTGTTACTGAAACTACCCGTGGCTTATTATGTTTTTGTACATTGATGTAACTGTATCAAATTGTGAGCAGAAGAGCAGATGAGAACTTTCTGGGTGCAGTATAGCCTAGGCTGTTTCAAAACTTAATTTTTGTATGATTATTCACACACCTGTTAAGCATTGATAATTATTCAAAATCAATAAAAAAAACAAAAACCTTTTCAAAATAAAAAATTAGATATTATATACAAATTGATAGATTGTAAAATATATATATGTATCGTTTATTTAAAATTAAAATTTTTCTTCTCTTTTTAATTAAGGAGTACAGCATTTTACAATTAAAACACTTAGAACAACAGCGCGACAATAGCTACTTGTTAATGTTTATGCTCTATGTACACCGCAACTGCATAGTATATCTTTAATTAAGATTATATATTCAATGTACATACATGCGCGCCTAAAAACGACTCGCTTACTGCAACTAACACTGCCGGAGGGGCCGTGTTTCTATTACTTAAGCACACTCCCTACCAGTTTTACACTAAGCAATCTAAGTAAATGACTTAACTGAATCGTCATCGCTGTGGGCTTACACTTAACTAAAACTAACCGAAGTATGTGTGGGTGTGTAAATCAATTGCCAATTATTAAATGATGTCGATTTGCATAATTTATCAAATTAAAAATGTAAGATAATATTCAATTGAAATTCATAATCTATACAGATCTTAATTTTGTGCACATAATTATACAATTTGTAAAACAATTTATGGTAATTTGTATATGTATGTATATATATAAATGTGTGTATGTATGCATTTGCTTATGAAACACAACAATATGATTTCAAGCGATTAGAGTCGTTAAGAGGCGCATTTGCTCTTAGTATATCTGGATTTTGTTTTGGTGGTTTTGCCCGCAAACAGTTTAGTTATGTGCTAAGCACCAAAAGATTAATTATTAAGTGTCATTAAAAAATGAGCCTTTCACATACAAATCGCATGTGCGTATGCGTGTGTCTAACTAAATATTAAGTTGTTAAAAGCGCTATGTTAATTTCCTTGACCATTTTAACACGGTGTAGCATACGTTGCAGCGCATCCTGGCTAAGCGCTTGCGTTGAGTACCAAACGGGCGAATCGGGTACACAAGATCTTTCCGGTTGCAAGTAAAAAACATCGTTACGTGTTTTAACACTCTCCGGGCTAAATATAAACAATACATCAATTTAGACAATGGCGAAAAGCAAAAATTTGTTGACTTACCATTTGGATAAGTAGAATTCGTATAGGCGCACAGGACAGCGCAGTGGATTCTCCTCATTCTCCTGCTGTTCATAAACCTTTTTCTTGCGCGGATTCGCATCTTTTTAATGAAATAGGCAATATTATGTAACTTTTTATTAAAAATAATAATAATTAGAACTTACCCAAACCCGCCTGCGGTGGATAGAAACGTAACAGCACATTTCGCGTGCCGGGCACCTTGGAATTTTGCGATGAGCGTTTCCAATGCTTCATGATGTGCGAGAAGGATAATTGCATATGCTCCTCAACGGTCTGTAGGGTTTGCATAAGTTATACAATGTAAAATCCAGATAAGAATCAGATACTTACAGTTAGATTAAAATGCTTGGTATTGAAGAACATGAGCGTGCTAAGTAGCACATGTGGCGAATGGGCGCCAAGTTGTTTGCATTCCCACAAATGCTCTTCCTCCACGCGCGTTACAATATATTCTGTATGAACAGAAAGTGTGAAGTTAAGATTATAAGATACATACGATTCTGTGAGACTTACGGGAATCATTGTAGAGCACGGAGAACTTGCGCGCCACCTCATCGAGACATTCCGTGAAACGTTCGTAGTATGGATCATAGAATATATTATCGATGCGTCCATTAACGTAGAGATATTGCTGAATGCCTGCAACAATAACATATTAGTTACTGTTAGTGATTAAATATATGTATCTATATAACTTACCCAGTACAAGATAATATATTGTATCGGGCGCATATTCGGTGCCGTTGGGCTTCCGCACCTCCTTGACAAACAGACAGAGCGAATAGTTTAGCTCATCGGCGGTCATTTGGAGCAGTTCCGTTTTGAAAGGTCGCCGGCGCATTGAGCTCTTCTCGATATCTGCATTTTTGGTCATTACCCATTGCTTCCAGGCGTTCACGCCGAACGTGTACTTGAGGAACATTTGCGCGTCTGGTTTCTCCTGTGGCTGCTGGGCCTGCTGTGACTGTTGCTGCAGAGCCGAGTGATCCATTTCGCTGCCACGTTGCCGTTTCACCGGCGACCGACTGTTGCGTGAGGGCGAGTCCAATACGGCGATGGTGCCGCCGCCACGTTTACGACCACGCGGAGAGCTACAAAACATTTATTCAAATTAAGAATTTTTTCAGATATTGAAATTTGCCAATGCTCACCGTTGGGTCGATTCCAGCATGTGATGTTGCTGCTCCAGATGATGGACGCCCATTTGACCCATGTCATGGCCCATGGGCGACTGACTTGTTATCGTGTTGGCCGTCATCGTTGATTCCAGATCTACGGTTGTCGTCTGATGATGATTATCATAGTCACCGGTTGCCATTTTGAGGGCAATTTGCAGCATATCATCGCCGTAGGAATTATGGCTGGCGGCATTGACGTCTACAACTTGTTGCTGTTGCTGCTGTTGTTGCTGCTGCTGTTGCTCGAGACTGTTCTGATATTGCAGGGTAACTAGGCCCGGATCCGGTTTGATTTCATTGTCGGAATCGGAGTCCGATTCGTGCTTCTCCTCGGCAACCATTTCGGCCATCATCAACAGTTCGGCCTCCAGTGGATCTTCGGGCATTTTATCCTGGATCTTCTTAATCTCCTTTAATATGCCTGCAGCGGTATTTCGTGTCGTGGGTATAAAGATGGGCACCGGTATGGGCAGAGGAATGGGCACGGGCACCGGGAATGGCGCCGAATACATGTACATGGGCTGCGGCACAAATATGGGTACGGGCACCGGTATTAGCACCTTGTTCGAATAATCCTTATCCGTTTGTGTGGCGCAATCCCGCATAGATGGCGTTACCTGTTCGCCCGTGGAGACGGTCATCGGTTTGCAGCTGATATTTACATTACGCACCGCTTTCGGATACGGCGGTACGGTAATAATTTTCGTTTCGGTTACCGCTGCTGGAAAATCGCCAACGGGCGTGCCAATATTCCGTCGTATTGGTACAGCATTCGACGGCGGTGAGGGTGAACGCGTAACGCTATAATCCACATTCTTCCGCGGACGACCGCGGCCTCGTACTTCGCCAACTGGTGATGTGGACGCTGTAATGCTCACCGTTAATGGTGGCGGTGAATCCGGTTTGCGACCACGCTTGCGCCGCACAGTTACGCTGCCAATGCGCGCCTCCGTCTCGCCGCTGGCCAACGATTGCACGGTCGAAATAACGGGGACAACGGTGCCGCCCGTTGATTTCTTTGCCCCACCAGCGGCGCTATTCTTCAGGCCGGACTGCAAATAAATTAATACAAATGATCTATATCGTTATAAATTCATGCACTTTGTGAACTCACTTTCCACCGAAGACGCATTTTTCAACATCAAATCAAATTAATTTACAAATTGGGAAAGTGCGCAAAGCGGTTTAAAAGAAAAACAGTATGCAAGACCATTGAGGCTGCCAATCTTATTAAAAAAAAGCTACCAAAAATACCGCAGTACAATGAAGTTTAACAAAACGAATAAAAATGTAAGAATTTGATGAAAAGATATACGAAAATTGATATTTAGTCAAATAAAATTAATTTAATAAAATGTATTTCTTTAATTATTGACGCCTACAAACGAACATCAATAATTTGTATGCAATTCCCAATCTGCCACTGTGAATGTCAATTTTCGCTCGTTTTATAACACTAAATTAACACTCGAGTTGGCAACAATTTAAATTAGACTACGCAAATTTTAAACCGCATATGCGAGTGTTGTGTAAAACTTACCGGTTGCTGCGTTAACTTCAACTTCACTCGCTTGGGCAACCCGGTGGGAAATGGTGCTGCATTCTTGCTGCTGGCACGAGAATGCGCGGCGGACTGTTGCTGCGGCTGTTGCGCCTTGCTGGCCGAAGTCGAGGGCACATCGCCGTCTAGGGTGAGCGGCGTGCGGGCGAACTGATTTTGGAACTGCATCACGCACTGATATGTACAAAAGTTGCGCATCGATGCATCCGACATGGTCAGATGATACTGGGGCGTGCTGGTATTGCTGCAATTGTCGCATTTGGTGACGGCGCGTGCCGATATATTGCAGCTGACACCGTGCATGGTCAGACAGTTGATCGAGCAGGTGAGCGTCTCCTGGTCCCCTTGCTGTTTATAGATCATATCGAAATTATACTTCTTCACCTTGCACCACTGGCAGGAAACAATATGGCGATTGACAATGATATACACATTGATGCAGATCCGCGAACAGAACATTTTCGGCGTCTGCTGGTCATTGCTGTAAATGGTGTATGCGTCGGTGCTCTTCCGCTCAAAGTACTTGCAGCACATGGCGCAGGGATCGGCATTCACGTTGCTTACGAACTTGAAGGCCGAGAAACAGGGATTCGAGCAGAAATAGTGCTCCTTATCGTCTAGCAGCATTTCGACCCGAACCGGCTTCTCGTTGTTGCAAACGCCGCACATGTCTGTGCGCAGTTTCTTCTTGGGATTGCACATGTTATCGTAGCGTCGGAGACACACCTGCGAGCAAAAGTCCTTGAATTGATCCTTGTCGCCGACGGGCGCCAGGAAGCCCTCCTGCCCGCTGCTAATGTCCTTCTGGCAGCAGGAGCACGTCTTTAGGCCCTTCTTGTAGGTATTGAGACAGGCGGCACAGCAAAATTGACGCACTTCGAATCCAAATCGCACACAATATTTGCCCAGTGCTATGGAGTTGACCTCTTCCTTGCATGTCTCGCAATTGCCGCCAAACGCACGCTGATATCTGCCCAAGCACACCTCGTTACAAAAGTCCATTGTCTCCCAGATTAGCTGCTTGTCATCCTCATGGATCTCCAGCTGGCAGTCGGCACAGAGGCGCCTAAAGCTTTCCATGCGTTCGAGACGAGCTGCCTCCGCCTCCGCATTGGTGCGGGCAACCACATTTGATGATTCGGGCTTCTTGCTGGGCGACCGTATCGTGGTGGCGCCAATGTTACGCACTCGTATCGAATGTCGCTTCAGCTTATATTTCTCTGGCTCTTCTGCGTTTAAGAGATTGAAGCAATCATCGTTGCATATGTAATAGGTGTCCTGCTCCTGCCTGAGGAAGTATTTGCAATTTGTTTGTTCCTTGCACTGCAGGCAAGCGTGAATCCTGCTCGTCGCATTGTCATCCACTTGGGGAACCGTCTCCGTTGCGCCTGCATTTGCCTCATCGTCAACGGCATCGGCAGCTCCGCTGCCCTCCTGGCTAACCTCCTCCACAAGGAACTTCTTGCGCCGCAAAAAGTATTTGCCCGGATGCGATTCCAGAAACGCATCACAGCAGGCCTGATCGCATAGATACTCGTACGGACTGGCCAATGTTGTTGCTGGCTCTGCGGCATCTTCAGCTGGCTGCGCATCCGCGTCGGTGTTTTTGAACCGATAGCCGCAGTTCTTCTCATTCTCGCACTGACGACACTTTTGTGTGGTGGCCACAATCCAGGCGATGATTATCTTCGCAGGGCCACCTGCCTCGCCTGCAATGGCACCAGAGGACTCATCGTGCGTGGGCTCATCAGCTTCAGGCGCATCCGCTTCGGGCGTATCTTCGTCATTTGGAGTTGTTGTGTTCTCTGTACAATTCAAAAAGTTAATTTATTCGAATAATAATACGATTAACCAACACAAATAATAAAATAACAGTTTGTGTTTTTAATATTGACGAATGTAATCTTCGGTTGTTTTGTTTTATCTATTACTAAAGACATTGCCATTTAAATTTTTTGAAGATATGGGTGAGAATTAATATATTCCCTTTTTAAGTTGTATTTTCAATTTGAGAGAACTGTCATTCCGAGCTAATAAAATGATGTAGGCGTATTTAACTACTTTTATTATTTTACATTTATATTGTAATAAATACATAATCTCCTCTCTTTTCTTAAAAGTGTATGGAATGGATAATCTCTCTTTTTCGTTTCTCCCTACTTATATATTCACTTCATTCAATTACTTTCTTACTAAAAAACCATAAATTCAGCTAAGCGGTATATATTCATGTGAATGAGAATTTATTAGGCATATACCTAATATGCTCGTTGTTTTAAACAATTACACACTAATCAAATAAAAAAAAAAAAATTAAATTTTTTAAATTTCTATATATATAATAGAAAAAAAACCATGCACCCGCGCTCACCTTCAGGACCCTCCGCAACAGCTCCAGCTTGCTTTTCAGCTTGAGCATCTGCTGCTCAAATGGAGGATTAGAGATAAGAGCACACAGAGAGCAAATGATAGCTTAGATTAACCATAAACTCTACTCCTTGCTTATTGCTTACCGTTTGCTGTTGCCGATAAGTCGTCCGTTGATGCATTTAAGTCGATTGCCGCATCCTCTTTATCCTCAGTGTGTGTTTCTGTTGCAGCTCCAGCTTCAGCGACGGGCGATTTCAATCCCAATTGCGTTTGCTCGGCCGCTTCCTCCTCCTCGGCCGCTTTCTCGGCATTTTCGCGAGCCAATTCCTTTTCGGCCTCTGTTACTTCCGTTTCGGGATCATCTGGGATCAGACAAACGTCAGATTCCTCGGGTTCTAGCACGTTTTCAACGGTTTCTGGATGACAACACATGAAAATATTATAATAATTGATTTAAATATTCTTTCATTGAGCTCACCATCTCCATGCTCTGCTTCGGCTGATTCTTCCAGCTGCTCCGCATCGGCAGCTTCTTCCAGTTGCTCGGATTCGGCAGCATCTTCCATTTGGTTCGCTTCAGCTTCTGCATCAGCGATATCTGCATCATCGTCATCTTCGCGTATTGCTCCACTTTCACTGGCTGCAGCAGCATCTAGCTCCTGTTCCCTATCCTCTGACCTATCAACCTCGTCTCTACCCTCGAATGGCGTGTCAATATCATCAGCAGCCCTTGCATCTTCGGGGGCTTTGTCGCCAGCCTCGTCTTCCTCAAAAGTTCCTTGTCGGGAATCACCGCCTGCTGAGCGCATTTCAACATCATCCAAATCGCCAGCTGGCTCTTGCGCCGCGTTGTCAGCCTCAGCGTCGATGTCGCCGCCATCTACGTCCATTGCATCCATGGAAGCGGGTGCTCCATCGACGGCATCACCTTCGGCAACCTGCTCGTCTGCTTCCACATTTTCGAATGCGTCGCGTTGTTGCGGGGCATCAGCACTGGAATCTATGTTGCAATGTTCCCGCTCCTCCTCAGCTGCCGCTGCCGTTGGCTCTGTCTCTGTAACTTCGTCCGCCGCATCCCCGGCGATCGGTACGTCGGGTCCTGATTCCTGCTCTTCTCTATCTTTTGGTTCTTCTCTTCCAACAGCATCACTTTTCTCCTGTGATTGACCCTCGTCCATATCTAAAGAACCCTCCGATATCTGCTCAAAGTCTTCATCGTCGCCCGCTGCGGGAGCAGTTGACTTCTCTTCTATGTTGGTTTCAGAACCAGCAATTTCCGCTGTCGCATCCGCATCGTCTTCGGTTGGGGATGCGGGCGTATCTTGTATTGCAGCGGCTGTTGTTTCCGCTTTTTCACGCGAGTTATCCTCATCCAGTTTGGATGTTTCTGATTCGGGTCTGGCACTCGAATCAGCACCAAAGGAATCAAGACTGGATATTTCCTCCATATTGGAATAGTTGTTGAATGAATCGTGTGCAAACTTTTATACGTTCAGAAACGCAAACATTAACTGTAAGCGAAGTAAACGATTTTACAATTTATAGCTTTTAGACATAATTACATTAAATATATTTTATGTATGCACATAATATGTAAGTGTGTATGTATGTTTAGCCCCCGATTGTCGTTTCGCGCGCATTTCATCCCCAATGCTTATCGATAGCCGCGCAACGGCGATAATTATCGAACGACCTACGAGGGCCTCATACCACACCGCCTAAAATGTGTACAAAGTCACACACACACACATCTACATACATACAACACAAGCATAGTGATGTGGTGTACAGTGCACAAGAAAACAAAACATGCGCCACAAAAAATTAAACTCAAATGTATTATCAAGTTAAAACGCACCCAACGTCCGCTACTCTTTAAAGCATTTAATGAATTTAAATTACTTTATGTCTACCGCACAGTGGGAAGAAATGTAGTTACGTTCTGGCGATTGCGCCGTTTACTATAATCTGTATAAGAGATCCGACGTCGGCAACGAAAATCTTGTAGCGAAACATTAACTGCCTTTCATTGCTAATTTAAACAAGCAACACTTTTCCAGGTTATTATTATTGCACGTGCACTAGCTTTGCGTGTTGTTTACACTATTCGCAATTTGCTATTTATATTTTTTAAGCACTGTAACACTGTAACACCCGGAAAAATGCTGTACGAAAACCACAAGTTGAGGTCCACATAGGGATGGCTAAACATATCGATAGTTGCAACTCGATAGCTTAATGCATATGCCACATTTCGGGATGTATACTGTTGGTTCGTTCGATGCATTGAACTTGTTCGCAGCGCTCTAAACTACAGTAAGAATAACTAAATTATATAATTACCTTTAATTAAAAAAATTGTATTTATGATAAATTTTATTAGGATCCGGAGTGGTTTTTAATATTTTATGTTTTGCTTGAGTTGATTCTATAATATTTTAAAACATTTTGTTTGTATGCATTGACGGTAACTAGTAGTGATGAGCGAGGTAGAACAGGGATGCAAAAACATAATTCTCGTATGACAATTTATTTTTAAAAATATTCCAATTTGCATTTAATATATATATATATATATATATATATATATATATATACATATATGTTGATGGATTTACTTTACTTCTATTACTTTACAATATTATCAAATATTAATATTTATGTATCAGTCCTTCGGCATCTAGAAGCACGCTGGGAAAGTATTTGATAATTTTTGTGAAATGTGGAAAAAGCTGCGAATTGTTAAAGTTTATTTTATTTTCTATCTGGTATTGCTGCAGTAGTTGAACAAGTTCGTTTGTAGTTAGCGCCTGGTAAAATGTTAATATAGAATTTAATTTGTTTAAAATAAAAATGTATCACATACCTCGGTTGCCAGCCAGTGTTGAATAACGTAGTTCAATGTGTAGATCTGTAACTCCATTATGTTCGGTTGGGATTTTAGGGCTGCAGGATTTTCTAAAATTTTCTACACAAAATAGTTATATAGAAAGGAAGTAGGATTTACTATATTAACATACCGCTATGCAAACATTTTCAAGATCGTAAATATTGTGGCGAAAGGCCAAATTGAGGGCCGGAAATATGCCCTCCAACGGCCAGCTAGTATCTTTTAGGCTCTGCGAGAACTTTAATAAAAGATCGGGCAAATTGTAGGCACAAGACAGGATGAATATATCCCCAATTAGTAGCAGGTCGACCAGAGAAGACGTTACCTCAAAGGTATAAATAAATTCTAAAAAGATTTCAACACTATCTGGCGAAACTCCATTGATTTGCAGCACACCATTCCATTGCTTGTTTTGAAAAACATCCTGTTCGAGTTTTTCCGAAGCGGTTGCCAAAAATATCCGATGACAACGAAATTTCTTATAACAAACATTGCTACCCTGTTGACCGCCGTCGGCAACTCTGGGCACATGCACTTCGCAGTCGGCATCGATGCCACTGCGTAAATAATCGAGACGACGTTGCCGCGTTGATCGAGTCTCGCTGCCATTCAATTCATTTGTCAAAGACTCCCTTGGGGCCGTGGTGGCAACATTGTCATCCTGGACTTTTCCGTTTGTGTCAGCGGAAGCTGAAGGCTTCGTACTTGATGGCCCATTACCAACGTCATCGTTATTCTTTTGCGGCTTGGACATTATAAACTAACAATTTAAGCAAGGTTTACATAAACAAAAATGAAATTCATACAACGTTTTTTGAACAGACAACAATTTTTAATATTGACAATTATATTCCAAAACAAGAGTATGTGGGTCGGCTGTGTCTGACTGGCAGATATTCGTAAGATACGCTTAAATAAAATGAGCTTAACCATGAGAAAATTGCTCTGGCATCGAAGGCTCTCAAGATCTCTCCAAAATCTTTAAACCATCATACCCTTACTTACCCATTTTTCATGAGAACAGAGTATAAAAAGGCCGGGACTTTCAACTTTACGAATCAAAGTAAACGGTTAAATGTATAAACAAAAATTTATAGTATAACAAACAAATTTCTGTACAATGTTTTGCAAGTTACGCCGCCTGGAGCTGCTCCGGAGCGGCCAACTGTCCGACTGCGAACTGCACGTATTGTATTTGGATAAGTGTCAAAAGAGCTGCTGTCGTCAATTCCGTTGCCACAAGGTGATGCTAGTCTCCGCATCGGATGAATTCAAACGTATTATCAACGAGCCAGAATTTGAAAAGAACAAACGAATAATGAGGGTGAATGATGCCTCGCCGGATGCGTACGAGACGCTTTTGCTCTATATATACACCTACGAGATCTATAATGAAATAAACATTGAAATGTACACCGATCTGATTTATCTGTCGAGCAAATACAAAATGCCCGATTTTGTGGATGGTTATATTGGCAAGTTGGCCAACCAGAATTGGCCCATGGGCACTGTGCTGAAAATCTTTCAGCTAGCTAACGGACAGAATCGTCCGGCCATAATGAAACTAGTGGAGGAGGTAAGAATTCTAACTATACATTGTGAATGTGAACAATATTTTTCATGCCTCGCAGAAAATTGCTCCGATTGCGAACCAGCTGCTCAATGACAACTCATTTTTGCGGTTCAGCTTGAAGGAGCTGTATGCGTTGTTTGTCATTTTAAAATCGGTGGGCACCATACCCGACAGGGAGCTTCTGCTGGCTTTAAGGAAATATCAGGTATACAATAATTTGCATTATGGAAATATGACGAGCTTTCAGCAGTTTGTCGAAGTGACGCATCTGTTTGGTAATGTGCTCTTCGAGGCCGACGGCACCCTGGCTATAACGGACGATGTTGCAGCCCTGGCTAAGCCACAAAGCGCCGAAAAACAAAAAGAACCTGAATCTGCTGCAGATCCAGAGAAATTGCCAAACCAATCGAATGAGAAGAAAGCTGGCCAGGAGCAGTTACCAACAGCAGCCAACGAGCAAATACAGAAAGGGTCACCATCAGAAACTAACCAAGACGAGTCTGCTGGCTCGCAAAATCCACCGGGGCCGGATACGCTGCGTAGTTCGATAGGATCGACGGATGAAAAAGTACAACGAAAATCACAGCGATCATCACGACGCAGCTCGTCGCAAAGTTCGAAGCGGCGAAAATCCTGAAATTCTGTCACCACAACATATTTCGTACAGAGCTCAATATTCTGTTTATTAATAGTTATCCGCAAAACTTTTATACATTCGCTTTAATCGAACTTAAATAGTTGCTCTATAAATATGAATTGTGTGAAAACGAACCAACGCAACAAATCTTATAAATTAAATCGAAGAAATAGGTCAACTAATTTAACTGAATTTCCAAAGTTATCATATTGGGGGTTATAAAAAAGACTTAAATTAGTGATTAACATTAAAGTTAAACGCGTTTTAAACATAATGGCTGGAGTCGGAGGTGTGCTGTCCTATGAGACGCTCGTGGGGCACACAGGCAGCACATCCAGTGGAGTCATGACCACATCCGAGTCCTTATCCTTGGCATTTCTAACAATGCTGTGCATGGGCTTTACGCTTAGAAAATCTTCACTATCCAGTACAATGTCCTCCTCATCGGTTAGCTCATCTTCTTCTTCGTCTTCCTCTTCATCCATTCGATCATTATCAACATTATCTCCATCTTCTGCCAGCTCCTCTGCTGGTGCAAAGGCCGTTGGTATTGCTTCCATACGATTGTCTGATTTGAACTCTGGTTCCCGTTTGCCGGGCCCGGCATGAACCCTGGCATGGCTGATGTTGAGTCCCGTCTCACGGGTCTCGAATTTACACGCGACCGCAATGCGTAGATTGACAATCAGCGAGAAGAGTTTCACCGTTGGACCCACCTTCAGGTTGAAGTGTTTGGATATATCGTTGCGTCCCATCATTAGGAGGGCACGTCCATCGATTTCCTCGTCCAAAAGCATTTGGGCAATGCTGGAAGACTTTAGAGAACGCTCGACAAACTCATAGACATCCCAGTTGGTCCAGTAGAGCGGATTGCTCCTCAGCTGGGACATGTCAAAGTCACTGTTCTTCTGCCACAGGCGATAGTTGCGCGCAAATTGTGGCCCGTATTCCGCCACAATTGACTTGGCTATGGACAGACATCGAGGATTGAGCTCGACGGGTTCGGTGTCGGCCAACACTTTGTGCGTTGTTGGTTCCTTGTGCTCCTGCTTGATTTCAATGGGCGATGGCTTGGGTTCCTCACGCTTCAACTTGGGCATTGGCTCCGCATCCAAACTAGGCCGGCACTTATCTGCTTTGGTGGACGTTTTAACTTTGGGCGCCATTGATTTTGGAGTTGTGTTCAAACGGGAGAACAGGATCGGTGAGGGTTCCTTGACAGGCTGCGGCTTGGGTGACTCTGCTCGCTTGATATGCTCGGGAAGAACGCGGGCCGGCTTCACCGTCTTGGCGCGCCACTGGCGCCAATTCTCCGGCGCATATGGGCAGCAGTCGCGCAGGGCGTGAACGTTGAGATTGAAGCGTTTGGCATTGCCAAAGCCGCGACAGCCATCCACGTCGCAAGGCATTAGCGAGGCACGCTGCTGGAAACCCGGCGGCACCTCCAGCTCATGCGATGTGGCCTCGCACCAGCCAATCGGATGCAGATCGGGACTATCGTCCTCGAGCCAAAAGAAGTACTCCGCCGGCCAGCAGTCCAAATGAAGCTGGACGCGGTAGCCCTTGCGTGTGACAACGGTCGCTGGACGTATCAGGCAGGGATTACGCTGATCGACTACCTCCAGTTTCATGCGTGACTGAAACTCCATGGGTTCCCGGGGCTTGAATAGCTTCACGGGTGCCGCAATGCCACCCACTTCTCCGATATAATCGGCCCAGTTGAACACAACATTTTGATAGTCCGGCGGCACGATCAGCTGTTGGCGACCCTCGTGCCAGCCACAGGGATGAATATACGGCGAATTCACGTGCACCCAAAAATCATAGCAATCGTCCCAGCCATCGAAATGGACGCGAATGCGCTCGTCCAGTATATCCGCAACGGTGGCCACACAAATCTTGCCCGTATCATTCAAATCCTCCGCCTCCAGATGCATGCCCACTGTGAACTCGTTGATGTGCGCGTCCGTTGGCCCATTCAGATGGGTGAAGAGTACCCAAGGCGCTGCCTTGGCGTTTGTCTTCACCAGATACCGATGCCAGGTGAAACGATCCGGGCAATAGCCTTTGGGCGCTTGTAAAATGCGCGAAGTGCGCTCACACCAGCCCGGCGGAAAGATGTCCATTGAATCGGCATTCACCCAAAAATCATACATGCTCGAATATCCATCAAAGTTCAGTTTCAAGCGGTAGCCACGCACATCAACAACAGTGCAGACGCAGAAGAGGGAACAGTTCTCCGGATCGATGGCCTCCAGTTTCATGCCGCGCTCAAAGCAATTCTGACTGATCGGAAACGGATTGAGGAAGAGATGTATGGGCGCCGCGCCGCCGTTACCCTTCAGCTTTAGATACTCGGTCCAGCGGAAAGGTCGCTTAACTGACGCAGATTTGCGGTCCCGTTCGCGCTGCAACTGTTGCTGCTGATGCTGCTGCAACTGCTGTAGATGACCATTGGCCACCTTTGGCTCCTGCACACGACTGATCTTGCTCTCGCTGGCACTGCTGGCCGGATTGAGCTGGCGACGCTTGGGCGCCCGCCGTACGCAGAAATGCGAACAAAAGTCTGCAAGGAAAATCGAGTTATAAACGGGGCACATTTTGGATATTCTGTGATGTTTACTCACGCGGCGCCAGGAAATCGGAAGCGGGACCGTGGCAATTGCAGCGCACACACAAATAGAGCAGGGGATGCGAGCTGCTGATGGGCCGACGCACGGGCCGATCGAAGAGCGGTCTTTCAAAATAATTCGCCGGACCCTGACGCGATTCGCAGCGCTCCGCGAGCTGCAGCAAATTGAAGCGATTCAGCTCGAAGCCAATTTTCGAGTTCTGCAGCATGCCCGGCTGTTGCTCCCGCCAGCGCAACATGCCAAAATTTAGTTGCATCTTCCGCTTAAAATTGTTCAAGGCGACGGCAACCGCCTGCTGCTGCGGCTGCTGCGGTTGGTGCTGCTGCTGCTGCTGCTGCTGCTGCTCCACGCCGTTGTGCTGCAGCCGTGCAATGGGCGTCAGGGTGATGGTGCCCGACTTGGAGGTATTGCTGGTGGACACCGACGACGGTGAACTGTTGTCCACGTGCTCGTCGCAACGCAGAGATTTCTCAAACTCCTCCTTGGTCAGCGGCAGCGTTTCGGCCTTGACAATGTTGATCATGCCACCATTTGGTGGCGTCTGCTTTGGCGGCGACTCTGTCGGCTGGCTATTGGGTAGTATAATCATTTCCACATCGCTGCTGCTGCTGCGACTGGCTTTTGAGTTTTTTCTAGATATTGGTTTAGATTGTTGGTGCTGCTGATGGTTTTGTTCAAGCTGTTGCTTCTGTTGCAGCAGCTGTTGCACCAGATGCTGCTGCTGCTGTTGCTTTTGTTCCGCATCTTTTTCCTCCTCGCTGTCATCATCGTCTATGGTTATCGTTTCTATGGGATTCGTCTGCTCCACCACATCCACCTCCTTGGCCATTATGGCCACCGAATGTCGCCGCTCGCCGGCATTGCTTTGTGTGCATATAACACCCGCATTGTTCTCGTTGCCCGCCAGCGATTTGGAGCGCTGCAGCTTGGGTGAACCTTGTTGAACAATTGGCGCTGCTGCTCCTGCTCCTGCTCCTGCTGCTGTTGCTGTTGCTGTTAGTTTTGCTGCTGCTGCAGCTGGCATAACCACCGCCAATGTTGGACTCGCTTGGACTTTCATTATTTTGGCACCATTCAGAGGAACTGCAGGCAGCGCACTGATCTTAATCTCCGGCAGAGCAGCATGCACATTGCTTGGCACGACCATACCCATGCCCATGCTGAGCATTGGCGTGGGCGTGGGCGTGGGCGTGGGCGCAGGCGTCGGCAAGGGCGTCAGCATGGGCGTGGGCGTGGGCGTGACCGTGACGGGCAAAGGCTTCTGTATAGCTTGTTGGCTAGCTATTTCCTGTGCCGGTTTGGAGTTAGAACTGTTGTTGTTGTTGTTGTTGTTGTTCTTGCCGCTGCAGTTGCTCTTCAATGACTTGGTTAGGATGAGCGCACCGGAGTTGGCCTGCGCCTGCACCTGGCCAAACTTTAGCCGGATTTTCTCCACGGCCGCTTTGCTCAATATGACAGGCGTGCGGGTTTTCGAAAGCAGCGAAATTTGAGCAGCTGCAGCAGCGGCCGGAGCAGGTGCTGAAATCAGAAAAACAGAGTACAATTTTACATTATACAATATATGTATGTATATGTGAAATAAAGTAAGCACACACACACACGCACACACACACATATACATGCTTATGCGTTTTAGCTGTGTGTGTTTATACTATGATAAACCATAAAATGTGTTTTTTTTTTCAACCTCTTTTTATTTATGTTGTTTTTGTAAATGTGACTCACTAGAAACAGCTCAAAAGTTAAAAAAAAACCTAACCAAATTGCGATCTGTAAATTTTGAACTAAGAAGCGTTGTCCTCGCAGCATTTGCTCTTTTGTTATGAGAAATTGCTGTTGTTGTTATTTAATTTTTTTCTTCTTTTTTCATTTGAGGCAGCTGCAGCTGAAAAAACCTGATCACGCCCGCCCGCGACTTTTGCATATGTCGTTGATAAACAACTAAAATTAAGTGAGTTTATTTACAAGTGACTTTTAGCCCCATTTTCTTGTTTTGAAAAACGAAGCACACAAAAACTGTGACAACAGGTCAGCAAAAGAAAAGAAACGTTTCAAATGCTAAATCGTTTGTTAATTGGGCTTCAATGGAACAACGATAATCAAGAGAAGGGAAACGTGAACTATATAAAATCTGAAAATAGCCACATAAAACTTATTTTCGTACTCAAACTAATTAATATTATACAAAACTATAAAGTCGTTAAGCTAGTTAAGTAAACAGCAACAACAACGACATTTTTATGTGGAATATACATATATGTATATATATATAATAGTTATAATAATAAGAGGCAAACACACACACGCGGCAAGCGACAACAACTAAATGCGCGACTCGCTGCGACGGCGGTTGAGTCCAACAAAAAAAAGCCGAAAAACATAATAATACAAAAAATAAATGGATTGAATACCGAAATCAAATCGAACCAAACATGCAAAAGCAAATTGTACTATATACAAAAGTAACAAGTATTGGAGTCGTTGGTCTCCAACTGGAAGATACCCTGTACCCAACTGCGAGTTGACGTAACATACATTTGAGTCCGCCTACCATTCACACATGCACAAAATCACATACACACGCACACACACACACATAAGAAGCTACTCATTTTACTTGACGCTAATGCCATTGAAAACGTATTATTGAATTTGTTACAAGTTTATTAAATGATCTGTTTGAATTTTTTATGATATGTACTTTTTAAATTTAAGTGTTTATTTCATTTATGGGCAGAATTTCAAAATAAAGACATATTCGGGAGCTGTGTATGTTTTCAAAATCATACATGCCAAATGTTCTTGTCTTCGAAATAGATTTAAATAAAGTACGTCTTAAAATCGATATATATCGATATTAGTTATCGATAACAATTTGTCGAGTTATCGAATGACAATAATAAACTTGTCAAAATGTATGAAATGTAGTTTTTATATTTATTTTGAGACACTGCGAAGAAAATTATGCCTAAAAATCGATAATTATCGATTTGAACGAAGCTTGGCGAAATATCGTATAAAAATGATAATGTAGCGCTAGCTTTTAAATTTTTTGAGAAACGCTAAACAAAAATTATGTTTTATATGAAATATCCCAAAGTTTTTCATATTAGTGCTATTATTCGGATGGACAGACCGACTTATCGCCCTAATAACAAATATAAATACTTTTAGAGTTGAGAGATGATAGGTTTTAACTGTTACATGATTTGCACAAAATTAATTATACCCTTATTTTCAGCGTATGATAAATATATGTATTGTTTTTATGGCAAACCGAAACTTTATAGCTTTAGGTTGCAGCTAGAATTATATAATCTTTGTACTCAATATATAGCTAACTTACCCGCTTTGGTGCCCGTTTTATGAGCCACCAGTGAGATGACATGAGGATGTGCAGCAGCCGAAGGAACAGGAGCAGGTGCTGTTCCCGGACAGTTCGCCTTAACGTTGTTGCTGCTGTTGTGATTGACTCCATTTTGTTGCTGTACAGGAACTGTAGTCATCGTGGTTGCAGGTCGTATCAGCACCGGCTGAGGCAGCGACTGCGACGGCAACTGAGACTGTGTCGCAGGCAAAGGTGGCGGCGGCGGCGGCGGCGGCAGATTGTGGGCATTGTTACTGGCATTCTTGTTGCTGTTGTTGATGAGCGTTTTGGGCGTCAAAATGGACAGCAGCGAGTTGGCAGTACCATTGTTGCTGGCCACCAGTTGTATGAGCGAAGGCGACGCTGTGGTCAAACAATTGTTATTCGTTTTTAACTGTTTTTGTACAATATTCATTGGCGTCAGTTTGGTTTTAATAGCAGTCGCATTGTTGTTAACATTTATACTATTATTATTATTATTGTTATTATTGTTGCTATTGCTATAACTACTAATGGTTATATTACAGGGCTTGGTGGGCATGGCTGCAATCGGCAAACAACGCAGCTCCTCGGGCGCCTTAACTGTTGCTTTTGTTCCGGGCGGTGTCATTGTCAGGGAGCCAGAGTGTCCACAGCTTCCCGGTTTTACTGGCGGCGACATTGTTACGGCCACCTCCCGTTTTGCTTGGCTTAGATTCGCAACGCCCAGATTGGCGGGCAACATGTTGTTGTTTTTGCTGTTGGTTTATACTGTTTTTAGTTTACAGTTTTCTTTTGGCAGTTTTAAGCAAGTCTTAATTTAAAGTCAACTTAAATGGCGTCTTTTCACTTTTCAACACTTCAATTGCAGGAAACAATACAATTCGTACGTTGCCGCACAAGTTTTTGGCATTTTATCCAAGCACAACACCTTTGCCAAGCATTTGGTATTTTTTTTTTTCTTAGTAGTAAACCGTTTGCTTATTCTTTTGTTGATTTGTATTTCACAGATTTGTGTACTTTTTCTTTGTCTTTTTAACTTTTCACGTTTGTCATATATGTTTTGTTTATTGGCGGTGAATTGTTGAAATATTTATAGTTATCACGCGGTAAATGTTTTACAAATGTTGGTATTTTTGTTATGCATTTTTCGGGCTGCCGTATTTTTTTGTTTTCCCAAGTACGGTAGTTTCACAAAATTGCTTGATTTTAAATTTTTTTCAGTTAAGTCGTCCTTTAGTTTGGGCTGAAATTATTGAAAACTTTTTAAAAATATAAATATATAACTGTTTTTAAATAAATTAAGCGTCTTTTTACCAAAATATTCCGTAAAATAAATTAAATTAGGGCGTTCGTTTGCGCGCCGTTTGTCAAGGCCTAATTTAGGTAGAGTTGGCAGCACGCTTATTGAATATTGATATCATTTTTAGGTATGCTGCATGGAGATTTATATTTGCTGAAGACATTTTAAATCATTAATATTAGCTACTGCACACGTGCGGTTTTTTGTGGATTTTAGTGCAGTAGCACAACTAGCTTGAAATCTTTCATTGTAGAGCTGTTACGTATGTACATATGTATTTGCGTATGCGTTTGCTGATGCCAATGTCAAACATACAAATGTATGTACATATGAACATACCTTATCTGGCCAAAGGCATAATTACCAAAAATTCTGCATTTAATTTAACAGTTAGATGATGTAAACCTCAAACGAAAGCTTACCTTTGATTTTAGCTTTAAAGTAGAGACTGCACGGATTCCATTAAAGGAGAAACTGTTTTGCCCGCTGATTTTAGCGACACTTGCAGAACAAACTGAAACAAGGCAATTTTATTTAAAAACCCCTTAATATTGGCAATTAACAAATGGATTATATAGCTAATTAAACAGTACCTGTTTTAATGTTGTGAGCAAGGTTTTATCCCACAATGCGGAAAGTATTTGATATACTTTACGCAAGTGTTAACGTTTGTTCTGCTACGTCAAATAAACGAAGATTGCTTAGTGATTTATGCTTTTTATAAAATATCAGATTTATGTTTAAATTACCACAACTTCTTGTTTGAATTTTTTAAAAGTGTTTAACTAGAAGCGGAGTTGCTTGCAGCGCAATGTTACAAACTACAATGGCAAAAAGCATGCGTGTGTATTTTAATTCGTCGATCGAATCGTGTTCAGGTGACAACTCTGCAACAACAGCAACAACAACTTCTCGGACGTCGGTTATTTTTAAAACAACGCTAAGATTGTGAATGTGAATTTTACATTACATTTTTATTTACATGACTTTATTATGTTAAATAAAAGCTGACGCTTCTCTTTTTCTATGAGTTTTGCATTTAAAGTTTTGCAGCAATGAAGTGGAGCAGCAGCAGCAATAACAAATCGCACTAAATAAAAGCTATACATATATAAGATATATTACATAAAAATTAAGATGTTTAATTATGCAAATTGTATATTTAAGTAAAATTAAATAAGGTTTGTTGTAGTTGCAATAATATAAGCGTAGCTGTTATAGTTTGAATACATATATATACTTAAGTATATATGTATATTCAATGTAAGCAACAAAATTTGTCTTCTTCTTTTAGTTCCTAATTAAATATCAGTGTTGAACAGTGTCGCGTGGACAGTGTGAGACAGCGCATTTTTGTAACCCAAAAAGTGGTAGTTTCGGTTTTCGTGTAATTTCTTTTCAACAAAATTAACAATTAAAGTTTATAGTTGAATTGCGTGTAAGCACATTAACCATGTCAATAATTAACAACGATGACAACATAATGGCAATCGACGAAGATCCGCAGGGTAAGTATGAGTTAGGAATGTGGAAGATTTGGGCGCGTCCAGCTGTGAGAAAAAGCTACAATTTGGTTGATTTGCAGTTATTATCAATGATGATGAGCCCTCAACGACGCAAAATATTGCGAATGGTCGGTCGATGGATTCGCTGCGCTCTTCGTTCACCAATCACAGCTCAACGCCAGATTCCTCGCACAACTCGTTGGACACAATTGACGTGGGACCGGATGACATTCAGGAGAAATCTCGTTTAATTACTCAGGTCTTGGAGTTGCAAAACACTCTGGACGATTTGTCGCAGCGCGTTGACTCCGTGAAGGATGAAAATTTGAAATTGCGCTCGGAGAATCAAGTGCTTGGTCAATATATTGAGAATCTGATGTCCGCCTCCTCGGTCTTTCAGTCCACGAGCCCAAGTGCTGCGAAAAATAAGTAGGAGCAGGATTGGGATGTGACCAACTCTCAAAATATGCCTTGTCATTTACGCATTAATTGGTGTTTTGCTAATCTGTCGAATTTGTGCACAATATTTTATTTTTAATTATTAGTTAGGAAATACGCTTGTATGTGCTTTATACATATATTTATATATTAATATTATAAATACATAATAATTTATAAATATAGCTAATTAAAAAATCAATATTATCCCGCTGGTCATGCCCATTTTTTGAATATGATATTTTTCGCTATTTTTGGAACGGTTGGGCAACCCTACATCACAAACAGCAGCCAGCTGGTTGGTCGTCTGGCAACAACAAATGTTAGGCAGAGAACTTTTATATTTTCATTATTACAAAACGTTTTCAAAATAGTGCTGTAAATATTTGTGCAAATAATTTGAAATTGGCCTTAGAACAACAACTTCGACATTTAATTGCACGCATGAAGCGTGCAAGTTCATAATTGTAAGCAATAGGTGAAAAAGTGATTGCGAAATACGCAGCAAACAAAACGAATGCACATTGCTTTGGGCCCCCGCTATCCCCTCCGCTCTCTACAGGAATAGCAGCAAAAGCAACAACAATAACAGAGCAAACGGACGCCAGTGTTGCACAACATTTAAAAGTTGCACACACACGTACATTAGCTTACATCAACTCGATTATTGTTTTGTGTTCAATTTTATAATATGTACTTTTGCATATATATATTTTATTTGTGTGCCTTCTTTTTTTTAATGCAACGCAATAAAGGAAGTCACCGACAGCTCCCGTATCAGTAGTCGCCACAGCGCGTTCAACGCGTATGGCGGAAGCAACATCAGCAGCAGCAGGAGCAACAACAACAATATATCAGTAACAACAAAGACGGCGGCGCCTGTTCTGTAGTCCGAGCGAACAACAATCAAAACGAAGACCCAACATTCAGACTGAAAGCACAAACACCAGAAACTGTTAATACAAAACATATGAAAGATGTGCTGATATCTCTGCAAGCGTTCGCTACTAGTTTTGTTTTTCTGACGGTCGCCGCCATCCGCCCATCATTATAATCAAAAACAAACATTTAAAACGAGATATCGCAAGAAATCCCCAGAGCGATGTCCTTCTCTGACTTCGATGCCATCTACGAGGATGAACAGTTGGATGATTTGGAGCACTTTCCGGATCAGACAGTTATGCCAGTGCCCGAGCCGATTATCATACGAGGCGCTGGCAACATGACAGTGTAAGTAGACAACTAGTTAAAGAGCATATTCTATAGAATAATACAACACACACACATACACATACAAATGTATTTGCATTAATTCTCAATGTAGCTCAAGGCTTTCCTCATCATACCTAAATTCACTTCTGTTTTGGGCACGTTTGTTCTTTTAATATTGATAGCACGAGCGATGCCCGTGCGTTTGACCTTGTTCCATTTGGCGCCCTGCTGTCAATAATTGCCTGACTGTGGATTGCATAACAAAAAAGGAGTGAAATGAGAAATTACCCTTGCGCGCTTTTCTCTATTCTCTCACAAAATCAAATGCCTTTGATAGGCTTTCCCCATAGAGGAAATATTCTATATCAGTTAAATGCTGATAAGATTGAAAAGAAAGTTTCTTGCAAGATTTATTTGTTATACGGCCGTAATATACTATAGTGGATTATAGTGGATGCGTATATGTTTTTGTAAATACCCCAATTGCGATATTTGGTCGGATTGTACCAATGACTGCTATATGATATAGTGATCGAACCTTTCGACTTCCATTCACATGTATACTAAATGAAAACTCTGCACAGTTTCATGAAGAGAACCAGCTACACTAGACAAACAGAATGGACATGCCTATTATTACTTATCATTATCACACATTTCGTAATCAAATTATAATTACTTCTGCAAGAGTATCTAAGAAATGTGAATGGCTATTGCAGCACCAGATTGCAACGTAATTGGCAGTTGTTTTTAGATAAAACTTTTTGATTACTAATCGAATGTAATGTAATATTTTGTAAATATTTTTCTCTTTCAACCATTGTTGCAGATTTGGTCTCAGCAATCGCTTCAATATCGAATTCCCCTGCGGCCTGCTATCGCGCGTTGCGCCCGAGGAATTCAAAGCGACCATTGGTCGCATCAATGGCATATTGAAGAAGACCCTGCCCCTCAATGTCAAGTGGCTCTTTTGTGGCTGCGTCTGTTGTTGCTGCACGCTGGGCTGCTCCCTCTGGCCGGTCATATGTCTGAGCAAACGCGTAAGAGACTCTGCTATCAGAGCTTTTCTTCTCTGTTTTTGTTTTTTGTCGCAAATATTAATACTATGATTTCTTTTGCTTGCACAGACACAATTAACGCTGGACAAGCTGCTCGAATGGGAGAATAGTCATTTATATCATAAGCTGGGCCTACACTGGCGTCTACATAAGCAACAATGTGATTCCAATTCCATGATGGAGTATGTTATATTAATTGAATTTATACCCAAGACGCCCATCTATCGGCCCGACTAGATGGGTATGCAGTGTGGATCGTTGCAGTCGTAGGGTATGGGGGAACTTGGCAGGGGACAGAGGGGGGGCACCTAATCGTAATTGTAAAATAAAACAACTAGCAACTAATAATAATAATTATAGTTATAATAATAATTTTGCTTTAGGCGTTTACTCTTGTGCAAACACTAACACAATTAGTTTAGTGAAACATACACATACACATTTTAAGCTAGAGCTAGTTATATATATATATATATATATATATATATATATAAATATATGTAGTTTTTAGTTAAAACAACATTTTTGAAAAGAATATAGCTAATAAGAATTGATTTTTTCGCTAGTTAAGGGCGTTTCTTTTTTTCCATTATTTTTTGTTTTCGTTTCTTAATATGAATATTGTTTTAAATACTGCAATACTAAATACAATCCTTGTTAAGAACATTTGAAAAGTTGATTCTTGAGCTTTTATTGCGTGTTGAGGTAAACAAAAATTCATAAATGGAAACCAAAAATTTCAGATACTGTTTGATCGAGTAAGTGATAAAGCTAGTTAATACAATCCAACGTGATACAAAAAAAACTGGAGTGTTAATTTCTAGCTTATAGCTGATTTGGCAAGCCCCTAACTAATTAAAATCTATGCCAGAATAATATGTACATATTTATTTTTGGTACGACCAAAAATAGTTTTAATGCCAACTCATAATAAAAACTCAGCGAAAAGCCTCATTTATTGATTGGCTTCATAAGTATAAGTATTTAATAAATTGAATGTACGGTTTCCATTTCTGCTACGATTTCGATATTGCTTAAATATCACTATTTATGCGCATATATGTACATGTTTATATATACATATAAATGTTTTAAAAGCTTTATAGCACAAGCGATCAGCGATTTGTCCCATTTGGGACATCCAGAACAATAAATAAAATGTTATTTATGGTTTACACATCTCTTAATGCTTAAATGTAATCAAGTCTTTTAACAATGTGGGCTTTGCTCTAGGAATATGTTGTACACATATATATCTTATATATGCACCATGTTATATATAATTTTGTTTTCAAAATTAAGGAATGTGTGTTTGGAATGTTTCTGGTTGTTTTTGTTTTTTTTTTGGGATATTTGTAAATTTCCTTCATTTTGTAATACTTGAAACTAGGTGAATAAATTAACATATTTGTGCGTCGCTCGGGTGATCGCTGTGATTGGAGGCATATTCGCTGGCCGCGGACGTGGATGCTTCCATAGCCGCTTCGCTTTGATTGCCCTCGTCGCTGTATTGAGTTTCCTCCTCGTACTGCTCCAGATCCTGTTCGGGATCCTGTTCCGTCTCCTCATCCTCTTGATTTTCCAGCTCCTCCTGCAGCTCTATTTCGGGCTGCAGCAATAACATATCCTCCTTTTGCTGCTGATGCGTTTTCGGGCACTCCAACTGCTGTTCCGCCTCCATGTCCGTCTCCCCTTCTGCCTCCGCACCCATCTCCAGCTCGTTGCACTGCATCAGATCTTTGGCTGTGCGCAGCAGTGCGTCCGTCTGTTTGCGCAGAGCACTCATCACCAAATTATCCTGCTTCAGCTGAAATTCATGTTCGCGTCGCGCGAATTGCTTTTGCTGTTGGAAGAAATCCTCGAGCATTTCCTTTTGCGCCGAGCGCATGGCGTTCGCCAGCTGAGTGAGCTCCTTCTTGAAGAGCTCCTCCTGCTGCTCTTGCTGCTGCTGCTGCTTGCGGCGCTGCGCCTCCTCGGCGGCTAGCTTGCCCCTGTGCTCCTCTGTCGCGGCATCTGCATGGCCCAAACTGCCATTCGGTTTGGCCTCAAAGAGCGTTGAGCTGCGTTGCAGCTTGACGGGCACAGGCGTCTGTTGCGCGAACTGCATCCGTCGCTTGCGCTGTGGTTGCTGCAGCTGTTCCTGCTGTTCGCTGAGCAGCTGCGCCTGCCGGCTGGTTGTGGCATACGGAATGCCGTATTTCGCTGCAGGCTGGCCAAGGATGGGCGGCGAAGGCGATTGTGGCGGCGATATAGACTGCTCCAAGTCGGGTATCATGCGATCCGGACGCAGCGAGTAGCCCGTTTCGCGCATAGGCACCGCCTTCAGCGCTCGCATCTTCGCCGGCTGCACGCTGATCTCGCGGGGAATCCGCATCGGCAGCTGCTTCCGCGGCAGCATCAGCTTGCTGGTGGGATGCACAAAATTGATGCTGCTGGTGCTGTGCAGCGGCAACGAACGATTGCCCCGGCCGGGACCACCGTTGAGGCTGGTCTTGCCGGGTGGCGCCGACGGCCGCTCGATCTGCAGGATGCCGTGCGTGGGCGTCGACGTCACCATGCGCTGTGCATCACTTGCAAAGGCGGCGACGCGCAGCGGCGGCACCGTTGCCGACTGCGTCCTGCCTGTGTACGGCGGACTGAGGGCGTCCGTGTCTAGCTGCTCCTGGAGACTGGCTGGCGGTGGCGAGGGCGAAGTGGGCGCCGTTGGTGGCGGCGTATTGGTGTCATCCATGCCCAGATCCATTTCGGGCTCGTGCTTAACGTTCATCAGGAAAGGCGTGTGCTCCAGCGACGCTGCCGGGTCATGGCTGCTGTCACCGCTTTGTACAAAGTCTACAGGCTCTATCTCCTGATCCGTGGCATGGTTCAGCGTCGTCTCATAGCCTGCCGAGATCACAATTTAATATAGATTTATAGATATGGGTATTTGAATTGAATTTTTTTGCATTACCCGTGTCCAGGGGTTCCGGCTTGATCAGACCCAAGCGAAAGCCAAATATGGGATGCTCCACGCCCAGCTCCTCCTTGACATCGTCACCATTGCTGGGCAATGTCTTGCTCAGATCGGCACTGGAGCTGTCCCGGGAGTTGCCGCACTCGCTGCTGATGCCACTGCCGCTGCCGTTGGCGCTGGCGTTCGCATGTTCCCGCAGCATGCGGCAGAGTACGCGGTACACCTCCTCCGGCACCACCTTGGGTATGCCAGTGCCGTGCCGTGTCGTCGTGTTGTAGGTGGACTTGAGGAACTTCCATTTGGTCCAGATCTGTATGCTGGACTTCTTCACATAGCCCTTGCTGCGCATCACCTCCTCGATCTGACGGAAGACATGCTCGCTCTTCACATTCCGATCGTTCAGCTGCTCCAGTGCGTTCATCTGCTGCATGATGTTCAGCATCTCGAGCATCTCGGCGCGACTCCATAGGTTCCGCTCCGGCCGTGAATGCGGCATCGTCTCCTTGTCCCCGCTGAAACTGCCGCTTCCGCCGCTCAAGCTGCTCGACATGGACTGAGCCACGTGCGCCTTAATGCGCATGGGCGTCAACAGCTCGTCCACATCGCCCACCAGTCCGTTGCCCGTGGCGGCTGTGTGGATTAGCTTGTTGATGCTCTGATTCTGGCCCGGATTCGAATTCGGATTCGGACTCGGATTCGGATGCTGCTGCAGATGCTGTTGGCTTTGTCGCATGTTGTGCTCCACTTTGCTGAGCAGACGCATTTTCGTGTGGGCGGCCACCGTGGTGGAGGCGTGGCCGTGATTCCCAGCAAAACTTTTGTCGCTATGGCTGTCCGGCTCGGAATACCGCGGCATCAACATGGATGTGTCTTTTGTGTTGTCCTTCTTGTCTTAGCTGATTACGTAAATATCTAAAAGTGGAGTAAAAACATTTTAAATGATTTTTCTAAAACCTCTTATCTATAAAAAATTGAAATTTAATAAAATCAAAAATACAATTAAAAAAACATTTTAGAAAAACTTACAAAACCAGATTTTTAAGCAACTTAAATACGAATCAAAATATCAAATAAGCAAGTGTGCTATAGTTGCAAGTCACCGGCCAACAGATACCCATTCATACAATATTATATTATTTCTCTAGAAAATGTGTTCTTAAGTAATCCAATTTTTTTTTTTTAAGAGGAGGTTTTTAAAAAGTAAAATATTCCTGAGTTGCAAAGCATGTTTTCAAACCGATATTTTTCGATTTCGGGGATATTGAACGATATAATTTTAAGTAATTTAATATATTAAGAAGGTTGACTGTATTTCTTAAATATCGTAGTATAGCACGAAACCATTATACCCCTTTTCAATTGCACACAGGGTATAAGCAAAATTATCGAGCAGGGCTGTCAATTCAACCCGCTGTTTCGCATTGTTTTTCACATAATATATTTTTTACTCAAAACCCATATCGAACAAATGAGAACAACGCTTCAAAACCTATAATAGGAATACATATTCACACACACAGCGTTCTCAGCTCACAAATACCAAATACGAAAAAGAGCTTATGAAGAACAAAATCTAAATAGGCAAATAAATATATATTTTTATCGATTTTGATTACAAATTTCAATACGAACGACAAAGGGAAGGTACAAAAAAAAAAAAGAATAAACGTGCACACACAAACAAACTCTCAAACACACACATACACACACACACACACATATAGTCGAACTAAATTTAGAGATAGTGAGTAAACGATTTTAAAATGTTAATAAACATGCCAAATATGATTACGAGCCAGTGGGGCACTTGGCGTACAAAGATTTCGTCACTTGATTTTTCGAAATAAAGTGTTATTATGTTCGCTACGTCTCACATACTTAAACATTTATGTACATATATATCAAATATATGGATGGAAAAAACTGAGACTTAAGTTCTCTGACAGATGCGTAATGATATTCGAAGAAGCTCAACTGAAACAGAATGCCAGCAGAAAACTCTCTTTTTTTTCAATTTGAAATGCCGTATGGATGGATTTCCAAAGGAGAAATGTGTCGAGGGGGATGAGCTAGGAAGACGCAATAGCTGCATTCGAAACTCAAATCACATTATATGCCATTGCTGAGTAATTTTCCAGCACTGTCCAAAACTCACATGAGATTCGAGAGGCGACAGTGGTGCATGCCAATTGAAAAGCCGGTTGAATTCAACAAATAGCCAACACTGTTTGCAATATCGATTAAATGTGTGCGACAATTAAATGCCAATGCGCTTTAACAGTTTCATATAGTTCAAATGTATGTAATTTGTATTCACTTTTTAATTCGAATTTGGTGTTGCCCACTGTCATATGGAAAAGATATGAAATGAGAGCTCAACTAGCGCACGAAAATCCAGAGAGCGCTTTATTGTATCTCTCTCAATCACGCACACAAATGCATGGCACGAATTGTAACGCTTATTATGTTGAGAATTTTTCAAGAAAACGAGAACATAAGAAAAACGTTAATTACATTCAATAAATAAAAGCTGGCAACTTCACTTATAACATGGGCAATAGCTAACTTTTATAATGCAAAACTGACAAATCAAATCAGCTGAAATGTTGCATACAAATTCAGAGTTTCGATTTTACTGCTCTCACGGCTGTTGTTAATAATAATTTAACTTAACTATTTTTCAACACACAGCAACGCAAACGCCTTGCCGAACAACAAAATACAAACACACACACACACACACTTACACGCTTAAACGGCACGAAGAGAGTGAGAGAGCGCGCGCACTCTCGGCAATATTGAAGAGGAAGCAGAACAGAATTTCAACCAACAACCACCACCACGATTTCAATACTGCGAAACTCAAAAATTCAAAAGCAACGAAAGCCTACAAAAACAAACTATATACTTGCTTACCGTATATACTCACACACACACACACACACACACACACATGTATGTGTATAGCGCTCTGCATATACATATGTATATGTATAATACAATACTTCGTCGTTATATTTCGGAAAGGCACAAATAATGGTTATGGAACGTTTGCTAGTTGTTGTATTGAGATTGTGAGGTTGTCAGATTGACAGAGAACGGTGCAGCATGTACACACATACATATATACCTGTGTGTGTCCATATCTCTTCTCATACTGTCATAAATAGGGGAAAACAATTATTAAATCCCATTTGATTATCGCAATAACAGTACATAGGATATTCGAAAGAAAAATCATCTTTGCAGACATAATCAAATTTGTTATTTAAATTAGCCTTGAATTGACTTTTTTCGTTACAGGTTTTTTTTTTGCGGTTTTGTAATAATTGTTTTCTAATTCCCAGAATTTGAAACAACAACTTGCGTTGGCTAAAAGTTGTAGCGAAAAGGCAAACGAGATTTACAAGTATTGAGAGTAAAGTAACCAAAAAGACAGAAATACAAAAAGAATGCTCGCTCTAGCATCCCAACTGGAGGACCTGCCTAGAGAGCGGGCGAACGAACCGATGGGCGGGGGGTGGGTGGGAAGAGCTCAACTGCAAGAACAGGAAATTTGAGCTCGCTGAAAAATGCGGAAAAGCTTCGCATTTTTTATAATACCCTTGCAGAGGGTATTTGTACCTTATGATGGAATATGTAACGCATTGGAAACGTATAAAATTTATATATATTCTTGAGCCGATATATTCCCATATGATATACATCCATGTACGTGGTAAGCAATGTAGTCTGAGAATATATGCTAAATCGGTGCACTATAATTTGAGCATTTATTTTTTTTATATAAAAAACTTTGTTAAAATTAGTTACTGTGTTAGAAACTTTTTTGTTTTGAATGATATCCAATGCAAACTGGGCATAATCCCATCATGATCGAAGTACATTAATGCACATTCCATCTTAGTAGCGAGGGTATTTAGGCCTCGGCATCCGAGAGTTAACCGATATTTCTTGTTTTTGTTGCATTTACATGTTGTGTGAAAAGCTCACAGTTTCTGCATAATGCGAAATTTTATATACATACATTTATACATATGTAAATAGTGTATGCAATTATGTACACGTATTACGAGTATATAATATTGAGCTTCAAACAAATAGTTATTTGTTGACAACAAAAAAAAACACGAATAGTTGAACACACGCACACAGCCTTAGGCGGAGAGAGGTGGAAAAATGAAAAATATTTACACATACAATAAATATATAGAGGTATATATATACACATACATGTGTATATTTAAGCATTCACGACAATAAACGAAGATGATTCATTCGGTTTCGTTGTTATATCTTGACACAACTAGCTAGCTAGAATCACGAATTCAAACTGAGTTTTGCAAAAAAAGAAAACTCAGAACCTGCTGCTCAAATGCCCAGCGTATGTTTCGCGATTTCAGCTGATTCTGTCGCTAGGCTTTCGGTTTGGAAACTCGACAACAACAACAACAACAACAATCAGTGGTGAGATGTATTTCAATACCACGCGTTCTATTGGGTTCAACTCAAACCCGAAAGTTTGGTATTTGAAATACGGGTAGATAACCGCTTAAATCTATGTATGATAAAAATACATATGTATATGCATATGTAACTGTATATACATGTATATAGCATATAGAACGTACCAAATAGATGTGTAGTAAACATGGCAAAATTATTGAAAATCTTAAACTCAAATAGTGGTAATTTCTCCATTTGGTATGTTTATAAATATGGCTTGTTTATGTGTGGCTCACATGACTTTGAATTTGGTCATCAATTAGTTAGTTAGCTATATATTTTCGTACATAAAAAACCCTATTAGTGTTTAAGATTGGTTCTTAAGCGGGTTCTACACAAATTTAAGGTTTAATTCGCGACTAAAAAAACCTGCATGCCCGATTTTCATTTCAATTTTCGTTGTTTTGAATCAGGGAAATTGGGCGGTAGTTTTGTAAACGAATTTTACACTTTAAAAATTTTCGAAATATAAGATTTTGTCTTCAGAGAAGGTAATCAGAAAACTGACAAATTTGAAGCTTTCGAATTGTGAAATATTATGGATTTTCTTAACTGATAGTGCTATATTTTTTCACAGTGTAAAAAGTACCAAAACATATAACAATTTATTATTTGTATACATAAATGCAATGTAGCGGGCTAATCATGATCAAAATCTCATCAAACATGGGAAATGATTTACTTCTCACCAGTAAGGGAGTTTGAAATACGGGAGCTATGGATGAATTTATTTATTATTTATTATGAATTTATTCTGTGGAACAAAATTGTCATCAAACATGAAAATCGGTTCAGTTTTGACAAAGTTATGGTAGTTTAAAGAGAGCTTTACATGCCAAATCTGTTTTTAGAGAGAGACAGAGAAAAAATGTAGGTGAAGAGAGTTGTTAAAAATAAGACAAAGGGCGAACCATGCACCTAACCAAAAAAAAGTCCATTATTTGTTTTTAATAACAAACAAAAATACTGTTAAAACACCAACTGTCTGCAGGCATTACTTGAACTCATGAGAACCGCATAGAGAGGTCTAATTGCCTTACTAGACATGTCATTTTCAGTACGCAATACAAAATACCGCAAAACTGGAAAAATTGCTACTGTTAACATCGCCACAACGAAGAAAATATGAGAACATAAATTAAAAATTGGGTTCGATTTGAATTTCGTGGTGTTTACAAATATGATATAATTGAACATTCAAGACAGTGAAGAAAGATATGTAGTGTTTGAGTCATTAAAAGATCGGTATCGGAATGTAGGCGTTGATCTTATCATTTTGACGCTGTGCAATGCACTCCGCTATCCAGACGATGTTGCGGCACTCGATCTCCTTCAGCTTCAAGTAGGAGTAGAAGACGCCGTAGTGAAATTGCCGCAAATACGATTTGACGTTCATTTTGGCCTCGAGTATGAGACAGCGATCCTCCAGCGTGATCAGGTTCTCGGTGTCCTTTTCGATATTGGCAAACAAATTGGCGTACTCTAATCTCTTGCTGACCGTACTGCGGACCTGGTCAAAGTCTGTGCTTTGGGACAATGATACCCTGATGACCGGGCACAGTTTGCCGCAGGTGGGGAATAGACTTTCCCTGTCCTTCGATTCCATATCGAGATAAAGCGAGTTCACGGCAATGATAATGGTGCGACGATCCGCTTGATAACTCAAAAGTTCGCACATTACTTCGGCCGTGGTGCCGCCCAAGTCCATGCAGAAATTATAGAAATCCTCCAGATAGGCCTTGAATACGATACTGCGATGGATCTCAATGGCGGCATTGTTCAATCCCGTCTTACTAGAATACTTCGGAAGGTATTTCGATATCGGCGTATCGATAAGCATGACATTATATAGCTCATCTATATTGCTGGCCAAGTGAATCGCCTCCAGCTGATCGAACATGCCCATTGGATGGCACATGGAGAGTATCTTTTGCACGGGTCGATGATTGTACGAACCCGCCAACAGCAGGGCAACATTATCGATCATATGCTCATATCGGATATAATCGAGGAATGTGCTCAACGGCTCCGTTGCATTATTACGCATATAATTATATTGAATTACGAGCCTCTCGCGCAAAGACTTATCAATTATTTCCACGGTCGGGGACACCGTTTCATTTGCCAATAGATTTCCGTAATCGGTATTTTGTAAATTAATTATTAGATCATCCAGGGTTTCGCATTGTGTTAGATTTAGATAATCGGAATTCCTGAGCAAACTGTTCTTGTAACCACGCACAAGACCTTCCAAATAGCCGGACTCGGCGTTAAAATTAAAACTGTACGACATTTTTGCTTATTTTACTTTTCTAGTTAGTTAGTTTTTCACTATCAAACAGGTAAAACGTTTATTTCTATGTTTCAGCGCTTGCTTGATTTGTGAGCTAATTTGAAGGCGCGCTCAGGTGACGCGTTATGCGTGCGCTGCGTTGTGCGCGCTTCTGGCGTTGCCACCTTGTTGCTGTGTGTGCTGTTTGTGAACAGTTGGCAGCGCCGTGTAGCTAGCAACCCTGTGTATATGTTCTTAACCCGCCAAATGTGCATGATTTAAATTTTACTTTTGAATTTTCAACATTGAATTTATAAACATATATAAAATAAAACAAGTATTTATTTTTTCTTCATTTTGTGTGTTGTTATTTCAATTTAGATATTTATTTATAATTTTCTTGTTGGTTATTCTATGTAGTTTTCTCTGCACATGCGCTTACTTTGAAGGCTGCGGGACCTGTTGCAGTTGTTGTTTACTTTCTATTTGTGTACTTTTGCTCTAGTTAGTTCAGTTTCCTTGCTGCACTCGAATGCTCAACATTATGGCTTTGGCAAACGATTTGATTAACAAATAAAACTATATAATTGTAAATTTAGCTTATTTTGATTGAAATACTTTATGAAAATAAACAAAATAGTTGAGTTTATTTTCAGTTATTACAGTCTACTGCGTCGTGTGTGTCTATTCCGGTTTCGTGTAAAACGCTGCCATAAATAAAGCAAACAAAATGCATTCATCAATCAAATTCATAATTCTTGGCGCGTACAATTATCGCTAACGGAGGCGTCAATGCAACCTTGACATAATGTCCATTCCGTTTGTGGCATAAGAAATAACAACTTGCACACTTGGCCAGATCGGGGGGTGTGCATGTGTGTGCGTTAAGGTGTCTTGATTACCGTTTCAATTCAACCACATAGAATGACAATAATAAATGCGTTCAGGTAAGAAAAATCCAGAATTTTTTAATTAAATTTTAAGCTTAAGTTAAGTATTCATGCTTAAATACCCGATTGTTCCAAATGCTAAAATTATATATAAAAAGTCAACCTACATCGAAATCGCTTTAGCTTTTACAAGTTTATAGTAGTTAAAAATGCTAAATTATATTTTCCCTGCGATTTAAATCAACATTTTAACCAAATTATTTTTGATGCAAGTAATGGTTAAAACTGGGCTATATAGGAATTTTTTAATACTGTTTCCATTTAAAACATTTAAGTCAACCTTTCTAGATTAAAATGCAAAATTAATCTGAATAATTAAGACAAAATCGATTAATATTTGTCCAAGTTATGATACAAATTTTTAAGTATATTTAAAATATACGAATAATTGCAAATACTATATTTTATTGTCATGCTTATGTTTTTTTTTAAGTAAATTTTTGTCATTTTTCATTATTTGATTAATATTTTATTTTTACACAGGTAATTTTTCAGACAATGCTGTTAAATTTTAAGTTAATATGATAGTTAAATTAACTGGCTATGTATTTAATATGTATATTTAATATTATATTAATATTAATATTAATTAAATATTCTAAACCGTGAACTGCATGCAAAGACGAATAATGCTCTTTAAGAAAAAGACGAATAATGCTCTTTAAGAAAATATTATAAATAGTTGACCCTTTGAATGAAAAAACAATTCATTGAACTGACATATTGGTCTATTACAATAAAATAAACATTGGCTAGCTGTCGCCTCTTGTGATAGCAGTCATCCTGTTGATAACCCCTGTCACGGATAAATGCGGAACGCATCAGAGGCAATTTATTTATGGCACGCTCACAAATTGTTGCAACGTCACGTGGCTGCAACTGTGCGACAGATTTGCGACTGCCAAAACGAACTGCGAAAAACATTTAAAAACACTTCCCACATAATTACGAATGTGTAGGAAGATTTCAGGCTTGTGACACGAACAAATATTACATATAAATATGTATTATAAATATCCTTCAATTTTTTATTTCATTTCTTGGTTTGTTCTCCATCTAAAATGTGTTTAGACAAAGTTAATAAAATATTGGCTATTCTCCTATTAAACAATTAAGGGTTATATATATATATATTATATAACCTTGTTCATTTGCTTATTTTACCCAGAACCCATTGAAAATGGGTAAAAAAGGGTATAATGGTTTTGTGTAAATGTGTGTAACAGGCAGAAGGAAGCATCTCCGACCCCATAAAGAACATATATTAATGATCAGGATCACTAGCCAAGTAGATTAAGCCATGTCCGTCTGTCTGTCCGTCCGTCTGTTTAAACGCGTCGAATTCAGAGACTACAAAAGCTAAAAAGCTAATGTTGGACTCATTCGGTTCGTATATACCATACACAGATCAAGTTTATTTCAAAAGATCGATAACTCTTTCCGCTTTTTATACTCGTTCACGAAGTGAAAGTCCGTCTGTCCGTATGAACGCAATTATTTTCGCCGCTATTGAAGCTAGAGAAATTTTGGATATATACTCGTGTGTACCCGCGTCAGATAAATTGTTAAGGATTTTGGGCTGCGCCCACTGGGGGCGTGGCAAATCGATAACACCCAAAACTTGGTGTGTATATAGCTGACGGCCTCCTTAGAAGATTGACACCTTGATCTTCCGGCCACGCCCACTAGAACGCCCCCCAGCGCCTCCGCCATTCAAAATCGGATATGTCTATATCTCCCACAGTTTATGAGCTGGGGTCACCAAATTTAAAATTTATATTACTGGTATGCTCCCCCAAACATCACAGAACACGCCCACTTCCGCCCCCACAATCACGAAAACCGAAATACCTTATAGCTCGAATCGATAAGTGTTGCATATTTGCACAATTTTAAAGCTATAGTCACCAAATTTGGCATGTAGATAGCTGGTGACCTCCTATAAGGATTGAGACCTTGATTTCCCGGCCTCCCACAGATTTTGACCTAGAGTCACCAAATTTTTCATATATATTGCAATAATGCTCCCCCAAACAACACAGAAACAATTTTTTGGGCACGCCCACTTTCGTCCCCGTATTCAAAAAAACCGATGCATCTGGCAGCTCCAATCGATTACACATGTATATTTCCCACAATATTTAAGATAGAGTCACCAAATTTGATATGTAGATAGCTGGTGACCTTCCCTAAAGATTGAGACCTTGATATCCCGGCTACGCCCAGCGCCCCCACCCCGCCGCAAATGCCTATATCTCCCACAGTTTTCAAGCTTGAATTGCCAAATTTAGAGGGTAGATAACTGGCCATCGCCTTTAAAGATCGGCACAAAATTTCGGCGAACCCCCATCCCCACTCACACCCCCACCTCCACCCCCACTCTCAAATACCAAAATTTTTAAAAATAATAATAATAATTAAGAATGTGAACGAGTATAACGCAGTCGGTAACGCCCGACTGCAACGTTCTTACTTGTTTATTATTGATATTTATCGCTTTTTTGACTCGGTTTTTAGGCATAACTAAAAACGGATCATGAACAAAAAGACCATCTTTATGAAAATCGGTTGAGTTTTGGCAAAGTTACGACTGGGGAAAGTTGAGACATATCCTTATATGGAAAATTTTGACACCGAACCAGACATCAGACGAACGTTGCACAAACCCAATGTTCTTCACTTCGAAAAATAAATTTGATTGAAGCTTAATTTATGCAAATAAACTCCTTACGCTTGGAAATATATAAAAAGTGCTGAGTACCATAGTTCAAATATCCACTCTATAGGAGTTAAATTTTTGGCGAGACAGATGAACTTTTAAAAGTTAAAAGTTACAACAAACATTACATCTATAAGCGCTACCCCCAATCGCCTCCAATATCAATAAAACCATACAACCCAAATCAAAAAAATTAAATTTTTTTTTAATTTTTAACTACCTTAATACTTGTTAAATTCTGGCTTCAGGGTATCTTCTAGTTGGGAGGTCTTAACTAGAGTAATCTTACCTGTTATCAATTTTAATTTTGTTTGCACAGCACGTGCGCTTGTCTAAATTTAGTCGCAATGGCTTAATAAAGTATTAGCTAAATTTAGATAATTTTTTATTTAAATCAAAGTCAGATAAAGAGCTTGATGCATTTTATGAGGCAGTAAACTATGTATGTATCCAAGCAATTGCGGGTCTTAAGACCACGCGACATATTTTTAACTTAATTAGAAGGGGTTACTAGAATGAACTACTAAAAAGTAGGTCAATCAATCCTTCAACATTCAAATTATTTTTATGTATAAAGACAGCTATCTAATTTTTTAAAACTGATAGGTATCACATGGTCGGGACAGCTTACAGAATTCATATTCGTTGGGGTCTATTTATAGGAAAATTAGCCTTAAAAATGCCACTTGACTAGCGTTGCAGAAGACAATTGCCCGGCATTCGAGATAAGATAATATGATATGGGTACGTCAAGAGACACTCCAGTCCGGCGAGTGTTGAATATTTTTAGCGATTAATTAAGATGGCAGCCGGACAATGGGAAATAATGCACAATCATCGCGCACAAATGTCTGGCATTAAATCAATGTTGTGATTTTTATGAACTCACTGAAGATAACGGAGCTGCAAAATATATTTATTGGCCACGATTAGCGGGCGGGTTTGTTTAGCGCTTTCCATTGGTCAGCTGACCGAGGCGAGGCACCTGCGACCGGGTGTTTCCCCAGGGTATGTATGTACATATATTCTAGGTATAGGTATAGCTAGAATCAGTGCGAAGTACCTCAATTGACAGGCATAGATAATGCACTTTGACAGCGTTCGTCTTGGAAGAGTGTTGGCAGCTTATGGAACCTGGCATTAAACTACTACGCACTCAATTCGCACAAATTGATTTGGACATTTTTGATTATGATTTGACTTTTATTATAAATTATCAACTTAACAGTTGATTGAGCCTATGACTCACCGATTGTGGCGCTATTTTGATGTGACAGCCACATTTGAATCCAATTCCAAAAGCAACAGAATCTAGTTGAAATTGTTTGGCTAGAATATAAAAACACCTAGTTCCTAGTGTTTTTCTTCCTTCAGGCTCAGGTTATGGGAAGTGCACTCCTATATAATCATTTAGTAATAATCCTATTAAAATGCCCTTTTACAAATTCTTTGTTATTTACTTTAAAAGTGGTATCCTTCTTATATATCCTAACCATAATAAACGGCTATGCTAATCTAGAATAATAGTTAGAATTAACTTTACATTATTTTCACAAATTCTGTACACCCTCCTTCATACTTTTATAGAAAATGTATAAAAATTAAGAATTTTAGTTTGTATGCTGCCTCTCATAGCTAAAAGTTACGCATGACGCATACGTCACGTTGGCCAGATTAGGCTACTTATTGACTAAGTTCAAATGCTTAAGCTATCAGTTTCTAAAAATAGCATAGCTGGTATCTGCTTTAAAAATATATATAAATATATGATTATATGTATTTAAAAATGGTGTAAATGGAAATTTGACAAAAATTGATTACGCATACGCCATGTTGGTTTACCAGTATTTCATTTTTTCGAAGATAATTAGATAAGGCAGAGTTTTATTGGAAAATGAAAGAAAATTTGGACACATTCCTCATTAATAATATATAGCAATAGTAAAAAAATAAAAAAATGTTTTCTTTAGTTTTATTAGATAAATCAAAATGTTTGTGTTGGATGGAAAAATAATGTGACGAACTTGACGAACCCATGGAAAACTGTTTCTTTTGTATTTTATGGGCCACTAAAATTTGGCTTTTATCCAAAAAAAAGGAAACAAAAATAAAAGAAAAAATAGCACATGATAATTGCAAACAGCCGGTAAAATTCAAATTTTTATTATGCCAAGTACACAAAAATCAGGTCGAAATACACAGAATACATAAACAGGCACGAGAAAGCAGAAATTAAAAAAATATATTTCACTTCATATTTTTGTTTTTCTTGTGGTCTTTTGTCGCTTGACAACCTGACAAGTGGGCCTCTGATTGCTCATTAAACTCACATTCGCATCTTAGATACGACATGTGTTTCCCATGGCAGAAGCTACAGCTGCCTTTAATTTGTTTTTGGCCAAAATAAATATCTAATGGCCAGACTACTTAAGCCATTTAATGCAGCTCACGGTGGCGATTATTTATGGACCCATGTTTCCGACTAAATATTAGGTATGCTCGCGCGCTTATATTATATTTATTAGAAGTTCAAGAATCCTTCAGATCTTCTGTTATGTAAACTAAAAGATATAATATATAAACACAAAAGTATACATTTACATATAATATTAATATAGATATATATGTAGATAATTCAAAAATATATATTATACAAACATATTACAATATTCTCAATCTTAGTCCAAACTGATTTTTAAGATTATCTAAAAAATGTGTAGCTAGTTTCTGTAAAAAAAAAATTTATTTATGTAAAAAAAAGACTTAAAATTAAATATGAATGTATGAAATGTTAAAAGCTTTTTTAGCATAGAAACTGGTCAGATTAATTGAGGGAGTGTTTTATATATTTATGCATCCATTTGCATATTATTGCTTTAACTGCAGTTCCGCTGAGACGTCGCTCGGCGTTGGCTTAAAAAGCTTTGGGCAACATTATGTTGGCAATTGTTTTGGCCCACTTCGATTTCATATTGCCTTATTGACAGCCAGCTGTCCACTTGTTGTGCGCCACTTGTGGTGCGACCTTGTAACAGGAGGAGAGGGAGAGGGAGGGGGGGGGAACCTGGCACAGCAGGTCAGTTTTCCTCTGGCGCTTTTCATATGCAGCTTAACCTTGAGCACTTGTTGACTGCCACTGAAAGTTGATCAAGTTTTATTAGGTGCTTCGACAAACGGTAAATGCATTCACATGGGGAGTTTGATGGAGGGGGAGGGGGAAGCGGGAAAGTAACCGCGATGCTGCTGGCCATTGCACTTGTTTGAGCAGTTATTGAGTGTGTTTAACCTGAACTCGACCTTGTTTTCCATTGCACCAATCAATTCCAACTATATTTTAGGACTTAACTTTCAATTGGAATTCAAACGGGAAAAGTGCTTGTATTACAATGTTGACAAATTGGTTTTTATAAATTTCAATATTCATTTAATATTACTCATATTGGGTATTTTTAATTGCAGTGAATATCCCAAAAATAGATCAAATAAATAAAATATATATATATTTATACACTAGGATATACAAAAAAATAATAAGAAAACAATTTGCAATCGTTTGTATCCGTCTCCGTAATGTGTTAAAAATAGTCTTATTAAATTAAATACTTTAAGCTTGAAAAATATATTATTTTTTAAATTTTGTATAAAAATAATAAAAAAAAATTTTTAACTAAAGTGCGACTGAATAGCATATATCCTGTACAAATTTATGAGTACATAAATACTTTTAAAATTCGAGGGTATATTTTTCGACCAGGGTGCAGAAAAGTATTCTATTTAGATCTCATTATAAAACGCGCAACGGAAATCTGCAAATAGAGATTTTGAATTAATTCTAAGAAAACACTTTTAATTTTAGCAAACAAATTACAGTAAATTTTACTTTCAATTTCAGCATTAATACATTCTGTTTCTGTTTCCAATTAATAATAATAATAATACGAATAATAATTACAAGTTCAGAGACATGCCACACACAAATATCATTGACCGCTGGAAACAGCTTCAGCTTCTGGCAATATTGAGGCTGGTCAGTTTACTCGGCAAAATCAACATAGGTTTATTGGCATTGCGAAAGACCGCTCAACTTTGAACCGGAGAGACAGAGAGAGAGAGGGATTGTCGAAAACTAACTAATGTTGACCTTTGCGTTTGACCTTCGTACAGCTGGACGCTGTCGTAATGAGGCGTTAAATTCGCCGCCAGTCAAACAAATGCTCCAAATGCTGCCTTGTCCCGATTGCTGGCCAACAGACGGACCAAAGCAATCTGTGCGCGATGTATCCATCATAGCAGAATGTAAATGTATCTGCGTAAATAAATGCACGAATCTATTTGGACATATTTGTGACAAGTGCGGGGTCAAAACTAATACTTAAACTTAAAACGAAAATTTCGTACTGCCGCATTGCTTGCGATAATATTTAACGAGTAGTCAACTGTTTAGCAGTTAGTTTGGACATGACATATTGCACATATTTGCTCTAACTATGCAACAGTTTGTTAGCCAAACATTTATGTATTATCTATAATTTGTTAGCTAAATATCTATCCCGATTAATTCTGTCTACTATTTATTCACTGAGAGAAAAATTTGATATATATTTTGAATTGAATTTGTGTTAACATGATTATGATTTTCGATATTCCTATATTAATAATGCACTCTAATTGTTAAAAATATTTTATTTTTGCGAATTTATGGATTAATACATTTTTTTGGATCTACTCTGAGTGTATATATATTTTCTCTAGTCAAGAACTAATCTAAATATATATTTTTGCAAACGGTGCTGACAACAAGAAAATCAAGACAAGCGAGTATCAGAAGATAAGTAGCTAATTTTCTAGTATAGTACAGTAGGCACCGAATGGGACCCAGATAACTGTTATAACAGTAAATTTCGCTTGCAGTTGCTACAAATATTTATAGTAAAGACACCTACACACACACACACACGACCATGTTGTGCACACATCAAGTTGACAAATGTCACGGGACAACAAAGTATGATATAGATATGGAATACAGACCCCAACCGACCAACCAAACATCTTGACAGGCACGAGTTTGAATTTATGAGAAGCTTTACCGGGGGCTTCGGAGTTGGCAAATAGAAATATGCCCGGCATTTCATTTTCAAAACTAAATAAAATTTTTCTACGTAATATTAGTCCAATTGCTTGACAGACAAGAACAGTTTAATATTTGACAGAGAAAATAAGCTTATTTCTCGAGATTTATAATGAGGCAATTTATCATTTTGATGATTAGTACTTAAATATATTATTTTTTAGTTATACCTACATAACTCTCATATAACTAGGTGTTATGGTGTAGTATTATAATATTTCAAATTATTAAAAAGTGTGTTTTTTAAATATTAATCTACATACTTTTAAAACGTACGTGATTCCTTTTCTATATAGTAGCCTCTTCTCAACTTGACATAATGTGATAATACAAAACAAAAAATTTGAGTAGTAGTCAGATTTCTACAAATATTATTTACAAATATATTTCGACTAGTGCTGCGAGAATCTAACAGTAACGAGTTAATTAAATTTATAAGTTAAGATGGATATAGATATCAACGAAATGGCTAAAGTAATATCGAAAAGAAAGCGTGGCGATCAATCTACAATTCCCTCTGATCCGGAGCCACCAAGAAAACGTGCCAGGAAGCAGCATTTGAATTTAGATAATGTAGATGCAAGGCCAGCTCCAATTGATATGGACAGCAACAATAACAACACAATTAAAACCTTTATTGAAGTTGGCCCCATTATTGAATATGACCCCGAACTCAATGCGGAGCAAAATCCATTTTACTATGAACCGAACAAATTGTTAAATCAGTTGCATGCGGAACGTCTCATTCGCAACGTATCCTGGGGAGTTGAAGATCCTTCCATATAGGTGCAATATGATAATTTGCTAGCACTGCTATAAATCTGACATTTTTTTGACGAGGAAGAACAAGTTAAATGTTATTTATTTTAAAGCTCTAAAAAAATTCCAATAACAATTAAAATATGAAAATGAAAAAAAGTGAAACATGGGAAAAAGTATTTAAAAAAATATGGATATTTATTTTATTATCATAATTATGTTTATTGAGAGTGTAAGTTCCAAATTTACCTTTATTCAAACTATAAAGGGCTAAACTATACGGTTAAAATTAGACCCTTCTAATTTTTAATAGCTAACCGATAGTTAAGTTTTCTTGAGGTGGGAAGAAACTTTTGTAGAATAAAAGTAAAGTTTACTTAACAGGAAAATAAAATGTTACTGCACTGAACAACAAAGTTGCGATTACACAAAAAAAAAATAGCTTCTTAGGTAACAACTGTTTGCTATATCAATAGTGAGATTAATAATATTTAAAAAATAATCTTGTTAGGATTTATCAATGTTCTTTTCATAATTTATATTCAATCACGTCCGTTTATCAAGGCTTAAATATTTGTAATATCCAGGTCGAAAGCCTTGGGTCAACATGGGCACCTGGCATGCAAATGAATTAAGTGCACCCAGTTAAGTGGAGCAATGCCATCGAGGGAACCTTCGACTAAAAAAAATGTGTTTCCAGCAAACACAAAATGGGCAGAGAAAGACGTCATCAGTGCCATAAACTTATGAGCTGCAGCAAATCTTATTTGATTACTGTTCGAAATGTGAGGCACGCAACGATGACGTTGACGTGAGTTACGGACTCAGTTACGGACTGAGCCGCTCCAGCCAACTCTGGTCCGGCTGTCCTGCCGTCCTGTTGCGTGCCTCGGCGTCAATTTATTTCATTTGTCGCCCAAGGCCGGTCCGGACTCGGAAAAGCTGATGCTAAAAATACGCATTTGACAAATGCGAAAGCCTGGCCAGAACTAGGTCGAATCAAATACGCATCGTTTTGTTCAATGCTGCAAAAAAAAAAAAAATTGCTTGCGTGTGTGTGTGTATGTGTGTGGTAGAAAGTGTTGCAAGTTAGGCAAAACAACCTTGTATTAGAAGCCATACACAATAGAAAAGCTGTATTTTTAAACACATTTTATTTTCATAACTATATTTAGATTTGTAGCTAAAACAAGCTGAGATTTATTTTATTTTATCGAGCTAAAGCTTTAAATGTTAAAAAATGCTAAAAAAAAAACTTCAAATAATAATAAATAAATAAAAATAAATTAAAATATGTACAAATAAAATATATAAAAAATTTATTAAAAAAAATTAAAAATAATAAATTACTAAAATAATGCTCTTTTAAAATTTAAAAATAAAACAAACACACACACATAAATTGGACGGGCATTGACAGCCCAATTGGCTCCCTACTGGGAGCTTTTGGTGCCGTAGGTTACTCAAGCAGCAGCACGTGTTTCCACATACATTGCGCATCTCCACGTGCGCGTTCAACTGGATTATTTTTGGATAAGCTTATGCCTGGCTGTCATGTGACTTTTGTACATCTAGTGATCAAATTCGCGTTGCAATTTCTAATTTACTCTCCTCAGCTGATTTGTCTTTTGGTCTCAGTATTTATCTTGTAATTTGTAACGCCTGGCAAAGGTTGAGTTAAGTATGTTCACATAGAACTGTATAACAAAGTGAATAAGAGAGCCCGACTTGGAGACACCCTGTACTCAGCTGCGAGTGGTCGTTATGTGTCTATAAAGTTTCTTTTTTTTTCTAAGCCTATCAAAATACGTTTTTTAATGGTTTTCTGATATTTTTAGGGTAGAAATATGGCATCTAAAAATAAATTTTAAAAAGAGCCCGTAAGAGAATTTACGTTTAAACTTTCTGTCTATTGCCTTCCCGTAAGGTTTTATAGGCTTACAGACAGACAGATGTCCTATCTGGTTTAATTTGACTCCCAAGGGGTTTGGAGATACCCAAAACTGAACTAGTATACCCTCAATTTGCCTTAGCTACATGTTTTAAAAATAATGTTATATCTTACATTTATGAGCATTATAGTTATAAAACCAATTTAGTTGAATTTTTCGTATTTAATGGTAATTACTGAAGGGGAACCTCTGTTTGGCAACACTTGGCTATCACATAAATTTTTATAGATTCTAGTGTATTTTCAAAATATAAATAAAAACAAAACATGTAAACAACGAATTATTAGCAGCAAATAGTAAGATTTCAGTACGTAAACAAATGTTTGCATATTGTAAAATATATTGGGGCGTAATTCAAAAACTAACAAAAACAAATTTGACAAAAAGAAGTTCTGTTTTTAGATGCCAATTGATGACCAAAAGTCATTCCGTATCAAAATATAATGACCAAGTTGTTGTAACTTAAAATTTCAACCCAAGAATATTTGAGACGTGTAGAATACAATAGATATTTTTATTAGATTAACTAGTATACATTTCATATTTTACTATAAAAGGCAGAATTTTGAAAGCGACCCTCTTAATTTGAAAACATATTCACTGGCATATCGACAAATATATTTACATATATAATGTGTAATTGACGTCAGCCAAAAAGTGCATTTTGAAGTTTATAGAGAAATGTTTGAATGTTTTTGAATGCACTTGTATTCATTCGTGTTAAGAATCTCGTTTACACAGCAATAAAATAGAATTTTCGAGAAATATATTTGTGCAAAATTTAATTATTTCCAAATGGATTAATCTAGTATTTTTAATGTACACATAATTATAGAGTATCTTATAGTTGATTTGTGATTGACTAAGCTTAACCTTTTTATGAAAAGATAAAGTGTATTTACTACAATATAGGAAATCTCAGCGCACAATTTAGTTGCATTTTTTTATTAGCTTTCTAGTCTAGTTGATATTTGAAATCGTGTTCTAACAATGTTCCCATTATGAATGTAATGTGAACTAATTCAATGTATTTCAATTAATGTAATCGTTACATTGGCTTTTCACGTGTATCTCAGCCATTTTGCATAACATTTTGATTTATTATTCGCCCGTAAACGTAAATGCACGAATATCAAATGAATCACAGTCGTTCAGTTATCGCTATTGTTATATTATTCTCTTGTGTTGGGCCCCCTTTTTTTTTGTATTTTTACAAGCAAATAATTTTTTTTACAAAACATGTGACGCCTTGCACTTTGCACTAATTGTGTTTGCATTCATATTCCGAGGAAACAATTATCAAAGCGCTAAATAATGTCGGGGGTGTTGGTGTAGGAGTGTATATATAACCTATACCGAGTAATAATTAAAAAAAGGTTTTTACAGATTTACGTGTTTACAGTTTTTTCTGTTTTGGGTGTTATCCCTTTTAGGTAGAATTTAAACTGAAAATTAATAAGAAATGTATAACAAAAATTTCGTAAAAATATTTTCTGCTCTACAGTTGCAATAATGATTTTTTAATTCACTTTTATGCAGCATCTTTAAACGTTAAGTTACAAAATATTCTTTTCATTTTTATAAATCTTGGAAATCTTACATATGTATATAATTTTTTATAAAAAATAATGTATTTATTTTAAGTTATATACCCCATTTTTTTATATAGTAAGCAATTAAAATAAAAAAAACCTGTAATGTAAACTTCGCGCCTAATGTTTGGCGAAAGCTAAAAAAGAGAGAAAAAGAGAGACAGTGTGGGGGCGAACGAGAGAGACGCAAACAATTGTTGAACACTGCACGATTAAGCGAAACCTCAGCGACGTAGCGTGACAAATTTATGAATGGGCATTTAGCTGTTTTATTTATCTAACTATCTGTCGATGTCCGTCAGCTGTCAACAGGTTTTCTTTGACAACTTACAACGCTGCAACAATAAATAATATGAAATCTCTCATTTTTGTGCTACGCCCATTTGATCAATTTATGACTTTGACAATTTGATTGACTTCTAGGGTAATATCTGTGTCATTTCCAGTGATGTGCTCAAACTTTTGCGCACTGCACGAAAACTAGAATTAATATTGTTTCTGCACAAAATATCGTAGCATACTTTGTAGTCGAACGAAAAGGAGCTGTGCCTGGCAGAAGCTGCAGCAGCTTTCACTCAAAGCAGGCTTGAGAAAGCCTGGCAAGTGCAATGTGAGCTTTTTCTCTGAGTTTATTTAGCGTCACCATTGATGACTATTGACGCGTGGGGCTGTTTAGTTGCGCGGCGGCACTGGATGGATTTGGATTTGGCATGCTGAAAAGCGCTTACAAGCATACAAAAACAAAAGAATATACCGCGACAACAACAATAAAAGTGCTTAAAAAGCCGAAGCCGAAGCCGAGGCAATCACGATGATGACGATGGCGATGACGATGCCGATGTCGTTGCCGATGCCAGCACCGACGTAACGCCGACGCAGCCGACGCTCGTTTGCGAACTCGATAAAAGTGTGTGCTAGATGACGCTACCGTTACCGGTCGTGATTGCCGCTGCCGCTGCTGCTGCTGCTGCTGCTGCTGCTGCGGCAGCGGCTGCTGCTCACATTTGGATAATAAAACTGGCAACGAGCACTCGAGCGCCAAGTTAATTTGCAAACGCTGCTCATACACTGCGGAGGCAAGAAGCAAAGCCAAAACAGCAAATCGCCTCCGGCCTCAACAATAACACCCGGCTACTCCCCTCCCGGCAACCTGCCAGCCTGCCTGCCTACCCCCTGCGCCATCCCACGTTTGCCAGAGTGTCTGCCCAAAGCGCGTGCGTGCTCAGCGTCCAGTTGGCCTTATTCGCGTTCGCATTCGCATTCGCTGTCGTTGTCGCCGTCGCCGTCGCCGTCGCCGCCACAGTCAAAGTCAGAGCAACAGCCACATCCGCACAGTCAAAACAAACGGCGGCAGTCTTCATCTCGATTCGCTCCTAGTAAGTTCATATTTATTTTTGTTTATTTTTGTCTTCAAACAAAATTGGTTCCATCGCAAATGTTCGTTTGTCGCGATTTCTACGCGCGCTCCGCTCATTTAACGGTTCTACAGTGCTGATAATAATATTTTATTATTATAATAAAAATTATACAAATTATTTAATTACGCCAACATAACTAGGCAATCAATTTTACTGCTGTGTTTACCGCGCGTTTCAAAGTGAAATCTTTGTTATATATATATTCGATTTTTTTAAAAAGTAGTTAAAAGATAACAAAAATAATAAAAATGAACTGTGAATTAGGTTTATATTTTAAAAGTTTATGTTCATTTTCATAATAGTGCAAATATGAAATTGTGAATATATTTCAAAATGATATAAGCAACAATTTAATTTAAAAATAAATTTATTCTACACGAATTATCTGCATTTGTAAACAAAAACAAATAAAAACCGCCGACAACGTCCATATAAACACAAGTCAAATATTGTGAAAACTTGGTCAAATGTGTGTGAAAAATTAACAAAATTAATAATTAACAGAGCTGGACTATTTATTTGGACAGCAGCTGTGAGCTGCTTGATTTCAGCAACAAAAAATAAAACAACAAATGAATAAAAATAAAATTATATCATTCAATATAATTGCTGTGAACATTAAATAAAGAAAACACTTATATATTTATTTAACATACAATTTATATTAATTGTAATTTATAATTGCAAAAGTGAAAATCATGTAGGAAAATTTTTAATATTACTTAATTAATTATAATTTTACCTAATTTTGTGAGTTTTTTTTTCTGAATTGTTTATTGTTCTTTCAAGCTTTGAGCAGCTTTCAATATACAATTACACTCACGTTTATTCAGGTGAGAGAGCATATTTTTAAAGCAGCTCGTAAAGAAAACAAGGTAATTAAGAAAAGATCAGCTTGATGAACAGACAGATACATTAAAAAAATAACAGATTATTTACAAGAAAAAAAAAAAAACCGCAACGACGTGTTTTAAGCCAAATGCCAAAATGTGTTGATTAGGTTGATTAGCCTATTTCTTGATTGCCATATAAAAATTATACGCAGTAAACTTCATGAAACGAATCCTCAACTGGTTTAACTTTTGGTTCACAGAACTCGCCGCGTTCGCCAACAAAAATTGTCTCGATGATTGACACCAAAGTGCTAAAATTGAAGACGAAAAGTGCGCCCAGCAATTTTCACAATTTCCCATTATAACGAATGCCACAAGACAACAAAAAGCAGCTAAAACCAAAACCAAAGCCAACGCCGGCCGCCAAGAGATTCACCACATACATATAGAGTATATATATTTACTTATTTAGCAATAAGTAGCCAATGCCAAATAGAATGATAATGGACAAGACGGAGTCAGCAGGCGCCGAGAGCGCCTGGACGAAGCTGCTCACCGAGGACACGACCAAGCTGGCAGCAATTGTCAAAGGCACCAGCAACCACAACAACAATATTAGCAACAAGAACAAGAACAGCAAGGATAATAAAAAAGGCACAGGTGACAGCAAGGATGCAGCCACACTCAACGTCGATCAGCTGAGCGCTACAGCAGCAGCTGCATCCGCCGGGCCCAGCGGAGAACCCGCTGCAGACGCGACCAACCGCGTCGAGCAGGCCTACAACCGCAGCGCCACCTATGGGTCGGGCATCAACAGCGCCGGCGGCGAGTCCAGCGGCAGCGGTACTCTGCTCTCGCGCAAGGAATCATTCCTGGGCTCATTCCACAAGCAAATCAGGCGTTCCATTAAAGCAGTCAGCGAGTCGCCAGGACCTTTAACCAGGTGAGTTTTATTTTTTGTGAATTTTTTTTATTGTGCGTACATTATAAGAAAGACTAACTAATAACAGCATTCGGCTTTTGCAGTCGGGTGTAACCGACTACGTAATACCCTATTCCCAGTGTAACAGTCGAAAAAGTGCCCAAATATAAGACTGCAAATATTTTGAATTCTAAATTTTAAGGAAAACTAAAGATTTTTCGCAAATTTTAATTAAAATAAAAATTTTAAATACACAATTAATCTAGAATTCAAATCAAAATTATATTTCAAATAAATATAAAAATCAGTTATGTTTTTGATCCAAATCTTCACATGTCCAAAAGTTTTTAATTTTGTACTAGAAATCGAATATATATATACATATATATACCGCTATATATATATATATATATATATCCATATATTTGAGCAAAATTTTGTTTTCGCTGGTGATTTAAAACTTACAATATGTAATAATACATCACCAATAAGCTCAACAAGCTTTTAGTTTTCTTAGCTATTGTGAAACGTATTAATTTTTCGGTTATAAAAATCTTTTTATTTTCTATATCATTTTATTTTCTAAACCAATGGGGATAATAAAAGTAAATGTGCTTTGAGTGTTGTTATAATATAGCATACTTTTAAGATAATTGTTGAATGTGAAAAAATGTTAAAGGGTATTGTTGAGTGAAATCATTTTGTATCATCAAAAATTACGCATACGCCATGTGTATGCAACTGGGCCAGGGCTATTTGGCAAATACCAGTGATATTGATACATAGTTTTTCTTCGTTGTAGTTGTAGTGGTCTCTTTTTATGTACCAACTAACAGTATCTTCTAGTAACCCACTCACACTCGCACACACACACACACACACACACATAGTTAGACGCACACCTGTCCGCTTACGATATTGATACGACTGTTGGGATACATGGATGGATTTTTTTTGCGTATATTGTGTACTAGTGCCCTGCGATAATGTAATCACTATTTTGTGGCCTCATTCCTTTGCCCACCCCTCCCACCCACCGCCCCGCCACATTCGCCGCGTCTTTGTCAGCTTCAGCAATGCTGAACGACACGCGAGCAAAAAAGATAAACTTTCAGTTGATTGGATGAATGACAAAATTAAATTATTTTGATTTAAGGCCAGTCGGTGGGTGGACAATTAAATATGATTTCCGCCCATTGCTCTTAGGCATGTGTAAGCAAGCTTTTTGCCACTAATTGGGTTAGACTTGGAACAGAACACTATTACTTATCTCGTACGTCCCTGAAATTAACAAGAACATTGTTTGGTTTTTGGTTTGGTATTTGTGTTCTCTAAGTCAATATTTTGTAGTTACTTTAACAGGTGGCACCGATTTTTTGCACTGCATAGATAGTGTGCGTGAAAATTCAAGTCAACAACTTTTTTGCACCTTGGCATCAATTTGCATAGGTTCACTGAGAGAAAAAGCTTAGAATTTTAAAGAAGAATTGTGTGCTTCAAGAATGTAAAAATATTGTGAAATTTGAGCTAAGAAAAATATTTCTAAATTTTTGAACCAAAAATTATTTTAAAAATTATTTTTTATCAAAAAAAAACAAACATAACAATATTCTGTTATTAAGTACTAAATTCAAAAATGTTTTTTTCGAATACTCAAATTAAAAAATTTCCTTATTTTTCTCCAAGTGTAATTCAGCTTTTCATAAGCAAACGATAAACAAAAACACAAATTATCGGCGCTTTTAGAACTCAATGTGTTGAGATTAAGACGCATAATTAATTAATTTCTTGTATTTGACTATTTAATATTTGGCCGTAAGTTCAGTTAATTAAAAACATGTTAAGCGTCTGAGAAGACACAAATTCCCAGCCACTGTTGTATTGGCACACTGCCAAGGGGATTTCCTCAAATGGGTGGCAGACAGCTGTTGCCGGGGCAACCAACGAGCTCTGATTAGAATCCACTTCTGATGTGCCAATGGTAAATGCAAATTGCTCAGTGCTATAAATAGACAACAAACTTATGTAGTTGTTATGCCAAATATGTCGGCAAAGAAAAACAAAAAGCAAAAACCAAAACAAAAAAAAAAAACAAGACTAATATACGCCCAGACATAGCCATAATTATTTGTTTTGCCAATTGCCACTTTATTTGTTAGGCATAATAAATTTAAAATTTTGTTGGTCATTCATTGATTTCTTTCTTTGTTTGATTACAATGAGTATTTTCTAAATTTCTATTGATATCCGCGTCGCCTAAACGTTTGATTTCTCTATCTTTGATTGCTCACGAAATGCTAAAATTAATTATACATGAGTACACTGAGCGAAAAAATCAAGCGAAAGTTATAGCTTTCAAATTATTGTTTTGTTTTACGGAATATACTAAATATACTAAATATTTTTAAATACTCTTAAAGAATTAATTATACAGCTTCTAGGTGTGCTTTAAATATTATTTTCTCTCTGAGGCTTATATTAATAAACAGGTTTTCCATATATATGCAATTACGTCAAAACTCCCATTGTTTTTTTTTACGAGTCACTTCTATTAGCTGAAGTTAAAGCTGCGAAAATGTTTAAGAATTTATCTGAACATGCGGAACAGCAAATTTTTATATATGTATGTTAAGTCGCATTGTCAACAGAAACAATGTATGTATATATGTATGAATACGTGTATATATGTGCATATAAATATAAATGAACTTGCCTGTTGATTGTTTTTGGTTTTTGCTATTCCAAGAATGCAATTAAGATAATATTTGTATTTATATTTTAAGAATTCTGGGTACCCATCCCAAATCTAGAATTTAAGCACTACGAAACACATTAGCTTAAATCACCTGATGTTAAGCTTTTTATAAATTATTTATATAATCAGCCGTTATAGGTAAGATATCGATGAGTATATTGTGTGATTACAAAACTTTGAACTATACTCTAGTTTACTGGCCGTGTGCAAAGCATGTTAGAGTATTAAATTTCACCTTTATTTCTTTAATTTTTTTTTCTTTTTATTTATTTGCAAATAAACGTTGCTGATAACTGCAAATTAAAAAATTTGTGATTGAACTTAAAGAGACCTATAAATTTTTCAAAATCAATGGCAAACTTTTGACGCAGTAAACGCTGTTAAGCGCAGTTGTCTTATCTTCGTAGAGATATATATGTACATGTATATATATAGGTAGATAGTAATTCCGATTTGCAATTTCAGAAGTCGTGCTGTTTATAAACTAAAATGGAGATGACATTAATGATACATACGTATATTGCATTTATAAGCTCAGTTTCCTAATTGGCAATAATGTTTAAGTACGCCCACTGGGCACGCCTACGACGGCTGCCACACAAGTAAAGTTTGCAGTTAATTGCCAAGGCTTAAGCGTTGTGTTGCAATAATAACAACAGCAAAAGTTTATTGAAACAGAGGCCGTTAACAGTCGCGCAGCTTGTGTGCACTTTTTATGTACTTTGCATATTTACATACTTGTGTGCATATTACGCATACGCGACGTAAGCCTGCTTAATGGCGCGACCAATAATTGGCCAGTCCAACGACGACGCTGACAGCGACGCGAACGCCTCTGTCAGCTATGGCGGCTGCGACAATGCGCGAATTAATGGCCATGATTTAAGCAACAAGAATAAATGCCGAAAATTTACAGTTTACTCTTTATTATTATTATTTTTTATTGTTGTTGCTGCTGCGTTTAGTTCGAACAAAAAGAGCGCAGACCTAAATTATCAACTTATTTAATCTTGAGGTTTCTGTTCTGGCTTTGCTTCGATGTTTGCTTGTGTTTAGCCGCATGCTGCTGCTATCGGCAGCGACGCGACGTCTGCTGCTATCGCCTCTTCTACTTGATACTTCAAATTGAAATAAAAAGCAACAATGCTGTCAACTGAGCATTTCAGTTTCGATTCGGCAGTCTTCGCGGAAAGTAATACACCTGCACCCCGACGAAGACGTCGTTGCTTTGCGCGCGTGTTCTCTCATTCGCAGCCGCACTCTCTCGCGCTCAACACATCTACTCTTCTACGCGCTGTGCGCTCGCTCTGCGCTCAGTTCGTTGCACGATCGGCAGCGACACTGTGAAGTTATTTTGAACGCATTTTACATGCAACGTCAGTTGTAAATTAGACGCCGTTTCAATAATTTCAAACGGGACAACGGCTCGGCAAAACAGTAATATTAAAAGGAAAACAAACAAAACTAAACAGAGTACCGTAACGTTAAATACCGTCGAGTTTATTTGAAAAACGTAAACAGTTCCGCTCTGTCGCCGCGATTTCGTCGTCGGCCGGAACAGTCGCTGTGAAAATAATGAGCGCTTTTGTTTATTTCAAAATAAAAACAATATTCGCCTTTCCAACAACAAAAAGAACGCATTTCTGATAAAGAGCGAAAAGTAAAGTGTTCGCTTTGTGTGAATTTAAGAGAGTTGGGAAAGCAACAACACCAACAGCATCAACAAGCTGTTCAACAATATTAATATCAAGCCGCAGCGATAACGTCACCACAGTGTTCGAGCATCAGAGCTCGAATCTTTTGTTTCTAAATACAAATATCAATTATTATAATTTGTAATTCATTCTCTGCCGCTGCTGCTGTCGCATCAACGTCAAGGTTGTAACAGGAGCGGAGAGCCAGAGCCGAAAGCTTTTTATATACAATATTTTGCTGGCCGCTCGAGCGAGGAGGAGCAGCTGTCACATAGAAAAACAAACATATATTGTACATACCTACGTACATATATTCCGTTTTTGTTTGTATTGCTGTCGCTGCGCTGCCGCTGTCGCTGTTGCTACTGGTGCTAGTCCGTTACATTTTAGTCGCCGTCGCGTTAGCGACGCCGCGTGTTGTCGCCGCGTTTTCGCCGACCTCAAAACAAAATAGCGCAAAAAAGACACAAAACTAAGAAATACAAAACTCGCACAAACACACTCAAGTGTTGTATAACGCACGCGTGTGCATTGAATTTGAAAGCATCTCTCAATTTGCACGCATTTCATTTTGGGCAACATGAAGCGTCTGATGACCTGGGAGCGTGATCTGGTCGATGCGATGTACGAGTAAGTTGCACACACATCCAATCTCAATCATACACACACACACATACACTCACCTCAAACCTGGTTAACTGTGTTTTGCGTTAAACGATTTCGTTTAACACAAATGTATTTTATTTTTTTTGTATGGAATAAGTAGTGGTGCAGGTTTTCAAGTGCATTGTTTTGTTTAGCAACATTGTGTCCAATGCCGCACACCTTAAGCAACATAACTTGTTTCAATTGCATTGAACTCGACGCTGCAAATGTGTACAGTACAGTGCAACGAATGCCGAAAACCAAACCAAATTGTCTATGTTTTATATGGGTCCCAAAACATTGCATGGCAACAATAACATCATAATCATCATCATCAACAGCAGCAGTGGTTTCACTCTTATACCGGCACAGCTACTTGTTGTGTTTATTTGTATAAGAGTGCCAGCATAACAAACGCATGCACTTTTAGCTGCCTGCGCCGGCCACTTATCATACTGTACTCCAGGCATTCCTCTCTCTCATTTATACTCACCACCCACGCCAACCCTTGCACACACTCTCCCACACTCTAGCTGGTGCTGCGAGAACTGTTGGCCTCAGGAAGTTTTGACATTCGACTCGGTCGCACGCATTAATCGCCGAACAGTTTTGCTGCGACTGCAGGCAAGACACGTTGTCGTCAGTGCCAGTGAGGGATGGGGGTGTTGGCGCCGTTTGTGGAATTTAAATGCCGTCTTTACCTTTATAAATAAATTAGAGGTCGGTAGAAATGTCTGACGCTTACTTCGCTATCAAATTTATAAGCCGCAAATCGAATGGCTTAAAAGTATGTTCGGAGTGCTGCACACTTATTTGTTTACTCAATCTAAATCCTATGGCTTTAGAAAATTGTTGTATTATTGTACTTATAAACAAACAGCACATAGGATTATTTATCTCTATGATAATTGTTCGGCGGTATTTGGGTGTACTTTTAATGTTTACGTACATATTTAGCTCAAGGCTTAGACACTTATAATATACTATGCAAATATTATAGTTAAAAATAAAATATTGTACATAACTGTCTGTTTTATGTGCATATTAAATCCATTTCAGTTTTGCAAAACAAGATAAACTCAACTCCTTTGAGTTGACTGTACCTGTTTCAAGCCCATGACTGAATTGCAGTTCATTTTGTTATAAGTACCTGTTATATTGAAGGTGTAAATTTTACATTTACATTATTGTAGAAACAATTTCCAAATATGGCACATGCATGTAAATTGAAAACTTATTACAAAAAAAAACAGATTTCAAATGAAAAAAATAAATTACCGTTACTGTTTTGGCATGCACCACTTTTGTGCAGACTGTACCCACATTTGTCGCTACACGCCGGCTTTTTGAAGATGTAGAAAGCGTGTAGCCATTAGCCTAACAAGCGGCGCATGTTGGCGTTCATTTCAGATGCTGTTGTGTTTTAACCAGCTGACAAGTCGGGGCCCTGTCACATGCCGTATGAATACATATATATATATGATAATTCTCCGAGTTATTATTCCCATTAATATTTACTCGGCTTATATTTGCGGCTGTGTACTTTTCAGTTTTATTTACCATATGTCGCGAGACTGTGTGACAACTTAGTTAAACATATGATAAAAACAAATATATATATAAAAAAAAAAAAAATTGTCGGCCATGACCAAATCATCATCATCATGTTGATAAGGCCACGGAAACTGCCGCCAATAATGCGGCGCATTTATTAGCACTTGCCACAGAGGTGTGGAACTCCGCCTGGGCCCTGTCGTGACTCATTAAAGAGGCCGCTCAAGCGACACGCTTATTGAAACCAAGCGGTTACAGATACAAAGATACAGATACAAAGATACATTTGCACATACACAGCTGAAGATACACAGCGACAACGGCTCATAAATATAGACATCCAGAAGTATTTATGGACATACTTTGCTTATTTATTCAAGTCTTTAAAAGTATTAACGTTTATGAGGAAAGTTCAATAATGATTCGGCGAATTGGTTTTCGGCAATGATAATTATATATGCATATAATTATATATTATCGTATCGTCAACGTTTTGCAACAGAGGTATCTTTGTTGTGATTTTCCAGTTTATAGCTCTCATCTGTAATGGAAATTCACTCAAAGCCAGACGTGTCGCAAGTCGAAAATTAAATGGCAAATATTTTTGCTAATTATAATACTACATTCATTAGCTAACTAACTAATTTTTTGTCATTTCGCATGATTTTGGCGTGACTTAACACACAAGATTAACGGTTAGATTAATTTTAGAACATAGCTGTGGCAAAGTTAAAACTTGAAAAACAACGATACTAAAACACAACAGGAAATGAGATTTTGGCTGAGTTTTATTTTTAGCTATTATTGAAGTCTCGACAGAATTTATCAGCTCTCTGAACTCCCACATAGATTTATTTATATTATAAGTCTTATCGGCATTACTCGGTTATCTAAACTCTTACTAATTAATTTTTTTAACGTATTTATTTTAATATGCTAATATTTAGATCAGTGATAATTTTAGATCTGGTTTTCTTTTTGTGTTAAAATGTATAAAATTCAGTTTTCAGACGTTTTTAATTTATATGATATATGATTTTTAAATTATATCACATCGTATTAAATATTGGTTACTTTGTTCTATATAATAATATAAATGAATAAGTCTGTAATAATAAAATTCAAAAAACTGTATATTTTTATATTTCCTTATGAGTATAAATATCATTTATATATTATTATTTAATGTAGGATACTAATGTATGATACTAATTTGAATTAACAACCTAGTATTATTCGTTTATTTTATATTCATGCTAATTATTGGATAAAAATGAAAATTAATATGCCATTACAAAACTTATTTTTATAATGCTAAAAGTTTTTGCGATTGTACAATTATTTCAATGTTAAAACAACGTGTTATTCACATTTCTGTCGTCTGAGAGTTAAAGAATCGTCTTGAAATGTCATTACCAACATAATGTGCCGTCTGACATATTGTAAATTACATTGAAACCTGTTCTAGATAACTGTTCCGACGAACTAGAAGTACCCATGAACAAATGTAGTGCCCAAAACGGAATTTAAATAAAGTTCTTTGAACTGTTGTGCCCAAAGTGCGGGTATTACAAGGCCAAGACTCGATATCTGCCAGCTGCCTGGAATATGAACAGCTTAGTTTGATATCTTGTCAGTTTTTTTTATGTCACTTATTTTCATTATGGTCTAACACAGCTACCGTTTTTGACTATGCTGAGTTATGTTTGTCTTACACTTGGCCTCATCTTAATCATATTTTTTTGCACCTCTTTTTTATCAACACTTGACTACTGGCTATTTGTTTCTGGTGCGTCACTTCGATAACGTCACAGGAATTAAATTGCACGATAGGACATTATCATTTGTTGTTGAATAACTAAACACACTGCTTTCATTGTAAAATTACTCATGGATATTATGGCATTTGAAGCATAAATAAGACTCTTGTACTTTTCTGACTTGTCCATATTGCCGCAATTACAATTGCGCAGGTAATTTTAACTGTTATGATACATTCAAGCGATTAGATTGCGACGACCACTTGAGTTGGAACAGGTTCGAGCCATTTTAGCGCCGATTTTGATTGATGGACTTTTTAAGGAAGATTTAATAGAACTAGAGCCAATAAACGCTTTGATGTTTATTAAACAGCCAACAAAAGTTTCTAAGACTTTACATCGATAATGATTAGAGCCCAATAGCCTTTGCCACTTTTCTAATGGCAACAACTGGGTTGTGGCTATTTTTAATCTCGATCATAGAACCAAAGATCTCTCAGTATTTGTATAGGCGGCGGGCGGTGTGAACCGGTTCGAAGGTGGCAGCCACAGAGCTGATATACAAATATCATACACATATATAGTATATATTATATATGCATCTGCCTTCAGCATCTGTATATATGGCAATCTTTCTGCGTTTCAAAATAAATTTGACAAAGCATTTTCACATGTTTTTCTATGAAAATATATATGTAATATAAATGTTTTTGTATGTTTACAATTTAGTATATCACAAGTGACGCCCCAGGCAAAAGTCTGCGGTCCATTAAGCATGGGATAATTACGGGTTTTAATTCTTAAGCACTGTGTTCTTCAATGCACAATTAAATGAAAAGCCACAGTAGATTGTATATTGCACAGATGCATGATATATTGTCTAAAGCCTAAACTATAAAAGAACATTTTGGAAATATTGCTATAAGTAATGGTACATGATTACAATGAAATAAATTATTTAATTATTGTCTTTAAAATGTTTTAAAAATGCTTATAATAATAGCTTACATTTAAAATATTTGTATTATTATAAAAATAACTAGTAGTTACAAGCCATTAATTTAACTGTTAACTAAGATGTTTATCTAAAGTTCAAGCCTTAATATAGCTTATGGCTTGAACTAGTCTCTTTATAGTTCAGTTAGCTAAATGAAATGTCTATTGAGATTTGTTTATCATCTGTTAAGGAATGCACTATAATTACTGAAAAATATCTTTGACATCAGCAATTGTACAGCAATCAATAAACCGTGTCGTTGGACACTAGTCATGTCCATATAAATAGGTGAAATGCTAATGGGTCCGACATTAGATATCGGGTATGGACGTATGCACATATAAGTATTTGTTCATATCTATATAGATACATTTGTAAGCTTTTAGATATTATTTATATAGCACACCAGTCATGGCTGATAACTGTCCAATAGATACATATGTATGCTTGTATATATGTATATGTCTATAACCGATCGCCATAAAAACCTGTGTAATTGGATGGCCAACACAGCGAAATGAGTTCTGTTCGTGCGAGCATTTTGAATATTTGCTGTGAGCGTAGAACGCAGACCGTAGACCGTAGGTGGATCGAGTGGGGCCAGAGAAGAAACATAAAAGAGATATCTCTAGTGTTATACATGTGTGTGGGGATACAAGTACGGGTACTCGAGCGGGGCGCTGTTCGTGTGGTATCCACATAAGAAATTCAATTTGCCTGTCTGCCAGTTGGTAAAATGTTGTTCGATCGCTCGGTTCGCATTCGAAAACATAAAGCGAAACAAACGAAAACGTTTTATAAAGCTGATCACATATTTGTAGTGGGCTTTTAAACTCTGATAAAAAGTGTAAAAAAAATGTTTTAAAACAAAATGTTGCAAAATGACTTGAACAACTTCTTCGGCTGGGGCTACACGGCCCGTCGTCGCCTGCTGCAGAAGCATTGTCTCTGCTTTATTTTTATAACAAAGACAAACTAGAACAAGAAATACAAAATCAAAAAAACAAAACAAACAAAATCATTTCGGTTGATTTGAATTTTTTATTTTCAAACGTCAGAAATCAAAAAAACCCCTAAACACAGTGCAACATTTATTTACTTAACTCAACAACAACAACAGTATTGTTTTCTTTAATTGTACGCAAGTTCGGCTTATAATTCGAACACGAATTACGTTGTTTTCTATTTATTAACAAAAACGATAGCCAAATCAAACATAATGTCGGAGCTAAGACGCAGTTTTAGTCGTTTATCGATGATCGTTTATCGGGCAACGCATTCCAGTGAACAGTCCTGGCGCGAGGAGCTGTTGAGGTAACGATTCATATCGATTTCTGAGTTTATCGTTCATCTATGACGCGCTCTATATACATATAGAATTAAAAGCACCCACACTTGCCAGCAAATTTTAGCATATATTTTTTGTATTTAAACAAGTGTTCAGCTGTGAGCGGTATATACTAGTTAGTATGTTTATATTTATGTACGTACGTATATGTTTATAGATCAATGTGTGTACATTTCATTAAAATGCTGTTTAATTAAATTCTGCCACAAATATTTGCATCCAACGCCTCCCTTCTAATTGTTTAAAGCATAGCTGTAAATATATATATGTATATACATATATATACCGCATACATATTAATTCAATGCATACTAACTGAAACATCTGCTTTTATTTATCTGCTCAAGCAATGTTTAAGCAATGTTGTTTACAAAGGTCCAAAGGTAGCTTTTGTGATATGACAAACCTATCCAGAGACTGTGTAAATGTTTTCATATACACATTTATATAACACATAAATATTCTATATGGCCATCTATAGCTAGCACAGTGCACTTTTAGCTAATCTCTATATTATATTTCTCTCTCTATAATGGTAATACATTTTCTATAGTACATTGTAACGACTTTTGACATTAAGATCTTGGCACTGCAATTGCAAAAAAAATAATTCATATAGAAAATATGTATAAATATTTGTAAATGTCTTGTGTTCTTATTGTCGCACTTTCTGTCATGATTAATGTGCTAAATTGCAATTCAGATGAAAACTAAACAAAATACAAATACAAAAAAAAAATATATATGTATAATATAAAAAAATTTTTTTTAAACCATAACGACATTCAATGCACTTAAAAAATAACAAGTAAGAAGAAAAATCTTCTTAAATCAATTACTGCCTTTTAAAATTTAGGAATAAACTGATTTAGGAAAATTTTTTTTTTATTAGTTAATAAAAACAATGCAGAAAAGTTTTACGTACAAAAATGCATGGTCCAATTCTTTATTGAAAAATATGTAAATCAAAGTAAACTAAATTAAAAATTAGAATTTAAATTACATTAAGTAAAAATCTTGTTAATCAAGAAGCCCAAACAACGTCAAACGGTTTCTCGCTCATACTCGACTCGAACGCCGTATTTCCGACCTCGGTCAACATTATGAAGTCAACTTACTTTTTATATAGGATCTGTAGTTTCAATGCAATTATAATTTGTTTGGCTATTGGCCAAAAAGTTTTGAAGAGTGCATTCGGGGCAAAAACCTAAAACTGATTAGCTGCAAGTTTCACAATGTCTGAGGTCAGTTTTGAGACTTTTCTATTTGTTATTGTTTTTATTTGGACGCTAAATATTTCATTGCCTGCAATTTGCTAACTTTACTTATCTCACTGGAGCAGCAAAAAAAAAACGTTATAAATCAGTAACAATAATAATTAGTCATAAGTTATAAATGAGAATTTATTTTATCGACTGCTCAAAATATGCAATGAATTTATACATTCAATGTAGTAAAATTTTTTGAAATTAATTTTCTGTTATCACGAATTTTGTTTTTGATTATGTTACCCATTAGCTGTGGCATTTCAAATCCTTCATTATTCACAAACTCGTCTAATGAGTCAGTTCAGTTCCATTGAACTTGTTTGACCGCCGTTGACAACCGCAGAAAGATCTACGGCTGAACGTGTTCAGGCCAGTTTAGTCATCTGTTCGAAAGTAAAGTAAAGCTGCAGTTAAAAATAATAAAAACAATACTTTTATAGTAAATAGAGCTCGACTATGGCATACCCTTGCATTTGTTTATTCAATTTCTAAGCTGTACTTAAATTCATGAAAATCCCATAGAAAGGTGTTATTTACTGTACAGAGAGAGGCTATAAAAGTGAGTGAGAAATGAGCTACGAGAAAAAATTGTACTTAAAAGTTGTTGTTAATGTCTGCTATAAACTTTCCCAATTTCAGTATAATCTTCGTATCAAGTTTTTAAAAATACAGGGTATATCGAAAAACAACGCAACTTAGAAACCGGTTTATTTGCATGCGAATACTTAGAAAACAAACACAAATTTTTTAAGTTCAAACTAATGAAGTATATTATTGTTGACGGCAATTTCTCAGAATTTTGCATGGCTCAAACGTTACGTGTTTAAACCATTTTTCAACATCTAGAGTTGACAACGGCATATATTAAAAATAAAAGTAATAATTAAAATAAAAAATCGCTTAGTCGAGTGTTCGACACCAAGAGTCACCTGATTAAGCATTGAGTGTTTCCCAAGCTTGAGAACAAAAGTGCAAATCTCTTAATCCCTTATACTCAAAGCTGCTCTTTGAATTATGTATAAGAGCAATAACTTCCAGCTAGTACTGTAAAAAGCATGTGCCGGGTGCATTGATCAGTTTCTCTCTTGAGCGTGGCCTTTGTGTTCTGAGCGAGCTTTTCAGCTTAAGCTCAAGTCTGCATGGCTGGGCTTTGAGTTTTGTCCCCATGTGGAGACTTTTGCATATGCTAGCAGAATGGCCGTATAAAGTGAATAATAAGGAAGAGCGAGAGAGGCAATGGCACGCCGATAAAGCGTGAAATTGCAATGAAATGCGAAGTGAACTAAAATGCAGCGACAACAACAAATATCAGATAATGTTGCTGTTTTTGTAAATGTAAGAAACATTACAGCTTACAGTTACATATTGCGACTCCAAACGGCCGGCACATCAAATGTTCCTCACAGTGCAAATTTAACTCTTGATACGCGACTGTGAAAAAGCTCACAACGAAAGCTCCTGCAGAAGGCATGAGAATTTTTTGCTGAGATCAATCCATTTAAGGATTCCATTTTTTTGATTTTATAATAATATTTTCATTTTGATCAGTACGCAAATTTGAAGTGTTTATTCATGTTTTTTGACCAGATAAAAGCTGATTGCGACTCTTCATGCTTTTTATTATCATTTGTGTGTTATTCTTGTGCCTAACCAGTATCCCAGTGCAGGTTTTATTCTGGTAATTGCCATAGCTCTACATTTTACAATATATCGAATTAATTTCTGGAGTGCTATTATCAGCTCTTGAACCGCCCGGGCAGTGCATCTTTTGTTGTTTAAAAATAAAATACTTATGTACTTGTGTATTTACTTATATTTGTGTGTGTTTATATATATTTCCTGTTTTCGCCACGATTTATCAATCACAATGCAATGGACAATCTGCTGTTACTTTACTTGTATATCTTTCTGTTGCCGGGCATATGTTTTTCTGCGGAATTTATTGTTTCTCTTCACTTCAATAAAGCAGAATTAACTAGATATTTACTTAATATTTATCGAAACAAAAATTGTTCATAAATATACAAATTTAAAAACCCGAAAAAAAACTTGCAAGGACAAAAATTATTTGCTTTTATTCTTATTGTATTTCATTTGATAATTTAATTTTAAAATTTAATGCTTTAATTTAGAACATATAATAATCATAGTATTATTATTCTTGGTATAGACCCAATTATTGCTATTGTGAATATGCTGTTTTTGTGAAGGGTATCAACAATAAAATAATTGACAAAGCACACAGCAGATGTCCACAGAAGAACTTTGGCTTTTGCACAGAGATAGGACCAGTATATAGGCTATCAGTTTCATTGATAAGAATTCATTAATAGTTCAACCTGGGCATATGTTTAAGAAACAGTCTGAAAAAGAACTTAAACACTAAGTTTTCGAGATTGCTGCGGACAGACGGAGATGGATAAATCAACTCAATATTATGTGGGTTTGAGATGCCTCCTTTATGCGCTTTAACAATTTTTATACCCTGAAATAAATAGACAGGTCCGTCTGTGAAATGTCAATCATGTTTTGTTCAACTGAATTACATAAAGGGAAACCCACGCCAATGCTTATACTTATCTATATAAATACCTATATATATGTGTGCCTCTCTCTTCTCTTAATGCTCTAACATGCCTCCCTTGCTCTTCCTCTTTTCCCAATTAGGTATCGGCAGACGCGTTTTAGCTCGCGACGCGTGCGGAAACGTGTCGTCTTCAAGCATGGCGAGTGCAACGTGGTGCAAGGCAACGTGGCCAAGAGACGCCGTCGCTATCTGCAGGTGAGCACACCAATACACTCTATATTTAGCTAAGCACACATAAGCACACACACACACGCCCACTTGAATGTAGAAACATGTGCGAGTTGTGCAATTGCGGCGCATGTAAATTTAGATTTGGGTGGCTCCAATTATGTAAGCCAAGTGGAGCACTTTTATTGGGATACTCCAACCAAGGATACCTCTAACTGAATAGATTTGAATAGATTTTTTTTACATTTAAATCTTAGAGTATTCCTCTTTTTCAAGTTTGTTTGCATACAATACAAATAATAATAACAAAAATATATTTTTCAAAATTGTTTATTGTTCCATTTAAAAGTAAACAAATTGTTGAACCGACGACAATTTTTGTTTCTTTATTGATTACTCTATGCCCATTTAATGTTGGCTTATATCAGTGCCTTCATCTCGCTTCGCAGGACATCTTCACCACGCTCGTGGACGCACAGTGGCGCTGGACGCTGCTGGTGTTTGCGGCCAGTTTCGTCATCTCGTGGGCCTTCTTCGGCGTCATCTGGTGGACGATAGCGTTCGCACACAACGATCTGGAGTATATCCACTTGCGCCAAACTCAGCCGGATCTGATTGTGAACATGACGCACACGGTGTGCGTCACGGAGGTGAAGGGCATGATGACGGCCTTCCTCTACTCGGTGGAGACGCAAACGACCATCGGCTACGGCAATCGCTATGTGACCGAGGAGTGTCCCGAGGCCATATTCATCATGTGCATACAGTGCATCACCGGCGTCTTCATACAGGCCTTCATGGTCGGCATTGTGTTCGCCAAGCTGTCCCGACCGAAGAAGCGCGCCCAGACGCTGCTCTTCTCCCGGAACGCGGTCATCTGCCATCGGGATGGGACGCCCTGCCTGATGTTCCGGGTGGGCGACATGCGCAAGTCGCACATCATTGAGGCGCACGTGCGTGCCCAGGTCATCCGGAAGAAGGTGACCAAGGAGGGTGAGACGCTGCCGTTCTATCAGCAGGAGCTGCACGTGGGCGCCGACGGCGGCGAGGATCGCCTCATGTTCATCTGGCCGACGACCATAGTGCACAAGATCGATCGGAACAGTCCGCTGTACATGCTGTCCGCCTCGGATATGCTCAAGGAGCGCTTCGAGGTGGTCGTCATGCTGGGTAAGCTGGCACACAACAATCCAATCCAATCCAGTCTGGGACACTAATCCAATCTCTCTCGCTTGCAGAGGGCGTCATCGAGTCCACGGGCATGACCACGCAGGCGCGCAGCAGCTATTTGCCCTCGGAGATACTGTGGGGCCATCGCTTTGTGAATGTGGTGTCCTTCCGCAAGGAGACCGGCGAGTACGAGGTGGACTACACGCTCTTCAACAACACCTACGACGTGGACACGCCCCTGTGCAGCGCCAAGCAGCTGGACGAGCTCAAGTCCGAGTGCACGCGCAGCACCAAAAGCGGCATCGGTAAGCTAATCGAGACTAATCGAGGTTATCCAATTAACAGCCATTCATTTCGCCATTTGCCATGGATGCAGTTCCATTCGCGGATAGAACCCTGTCGACGGTCAGCATGATCCAGCGCATCGCATCGGTCCCTTCGGTGGATCATCTGGATCCGGCGAGCGATGAGTCGCTGGACTCGGGCCGTGGTCAGATCCGCTCGCATTCCATACCGAACGGCGTGCTGGCCAGTGAACTGGAGCCGCTCAACAACAACCACAGCAAGCATGGCGCTTTGTTCACCATGGGCGGCCAAAATATATCCATAACGACAACGGCGCCGAGTATACCCAACCTAACAAGTATTAATGAGAGAACCAATTCCGGTAATTCCATAAATAGCAGCAACTACAGCAACAACAACAGCCAAAGCACCTTGAACATACACGGGGGCGGCGGCGGCGGCGGCGGCGGGGGCCTAACAATTATGCCTGCTGGCAGCGGGGGCAACAGCAACGCCCGCGTGAAGCAATCGAATCCGCGACGACTGAGCATCAAGCAGGATCAGCTGCCAATCGATTCCATGTGCTGATATTATCGGAGCAAGTGCGTCGTTGCCAAAGCGTTGCCCCCGTTCTGAATGTTGTGTATTCTAAGTGTAGGCTCATAGAATTCTAATTAGAATTAGTGTTATATTCTTAAACAAGCAGAGGGCACTCAAATGCAGCTCTGTTAGCTGTGAACCTAAACCCCATAAAAAAAAAAACGCGCGAAAAAGAAAATACCAACCCATTGTAACCAATCACCAGAAGTACATCCATTGTTTTCTAATCCCTGGATCTGGTTACTGGTTTGTATTTTTGCAAACAAATTAATTATGATTTTAGTGTATTTCTCGTTAGTGTTAGTTTTAATGAATTTACTATACGTAAGCGTCAAATTGATATTAAAACCAAGAACGATATGTTACCACAAATACAAAAAACAATGAAACCAAAATGCTGCAACTTCCTCGTGAGTGTATAATCTCCACAAGTATATACACTTAAAACAAAAATATATATACATATATATATAAAGCTTAAAAAAATCTTATAGTGCAAACGTGAACTTCTAACTACCTTATACGATAATTGTTCAATATCTCAATTACTCAATGATAAAATATTTAAATATATATACATTTTCCAAATTTTAAAATACGCAAAAAAAACTGGCTAAAAACAGAGATAGAAATGAGCTTCAATTGTTATCAATAATGTGTGGACAATAAATGGAATGAGCATATATGAGTGTTAATTGATGTATTTTACTTACATATAAGTGTCACAAAGATTGTCAAATAATAAAAGACCGAAAATATACATACACCTGAAAAATATATATTCAAAGCAATTTTTTTTCTCTTTATATGACATAGAATTCTTGCACTTGTGTTCTATTAAGGAAGATCGAAACAAACACACCTTTTGTTCAAAATATATAGCATACTTTTATGAAGGTGCAGATTTTCATCAAACGTTGCATTCTTCTCGGCAGCGGGCGTTATTCTGTAGGCCATGCCAAATTGGTGCTCTTTAGATAATAATTTCAAACTAAAAGCAGGGCTGCGAAATCATTCATGGAACTAAAAAAACAATCGTATTTAGGTTTTTTATTTTTGTCGTTTTTTTCATTTATTGAGTTTTTTTTGGAGGAAAATTTTTTTGAAGCATACAAGCTTCTGTGATAAAAACAACATGCACATTTATAGAAACATTCATACAAGTATGTACTATATATATTGTATATTCGGACTTTATATAATTTACTTTGTATTCAGATTCGCCAGTTTAGTCAATAAACTCTGGTGTCATTAAGTAATTGAATTGTTTGCTTAGAATTTATACATAGCAATTCAATTCTTGTGAAAATCTTTTAAGAGCTTATATTATCAGCTGGTATGATCCGGCGATCAGAAAAATGTTACTGGACGTGTACGCGTTGAATGAAAGAAATGCTTGAAATATTCAGAACATAAGTACGTTTACTTTAAATTTATGTTAATATAAGTAAATATATTTCATTACGTATGTGTGTAAATTTTTATAGACAGATTATTAATAATATTTAGTACAACTTACAACAAATAATTTCGCATTTTTTTTTGTGTTTAATTTTATTTTGCGCACATTGTTTTATTAAAATTTCTTTTCATTGGCTTTTCATTTTGCGATAATTATTTTGAGATGCGCGAAATTAATTGCAACAATTAAAATGTATACATATATATATACGAATATATATTAAAAGTGTATATATATGCATTAGGTATATGTTTTTGACAATAGTTTTTGTTTTGTTATTCTCCGTTTTTTCTATCTGATCTCTGTGTACAGTTTTATAAATAAGTTCTTGTTTCTATGTAGGTAAACTCTTTTTTATGCAATAGGACATTTTAAGAATATTAAATATTAATATTTCTTTATCTTTTTATGTTGCGTTCTCTTTAAACTCTTTTTTGTAGTTTACGCCCATACTTAATTGCTAATTAAATTTACAATTAGCTCTGGCCTAGCGCTCCGAGTGGATTACAGTGAATAAACTAAGTAGTCTAAATTAATTTGATGTATTTACAGTTTGTTTACAAGCTAGCTTAAAGTATAAGTAAATAATACGCTAAGTGTGGTTTTCTTACAATTTTACTTTGTGTGTGTATGAGTGTGTGTATATATATTTAAAACTAGGCGGCTTACGAGCGAGTCTATGAAATGTCCAGCAATATATTTTTTTTATCCTTTACAAAACTTTTACCTATAGCTATTTATACATGTGCTCATTTCTTTTTTTGTTTTTTTTTTTTGTTAGTTTAATTTGTTTTTTTTTTTTTACAGACTAAAATTGTAAATGTAGCATCATATTTCTTTTGGACGACGCGTTGACAGTGGCATGTGTGTGTGTGTGTGTATGACTGAAGATTGTTAAAAAATTATTTTGTTTGCTGTTTTTGTTTTCAATAATAGTTTTCAATTAATTATGCACATTTCCTTAGGTTCGGCAAATTATTTATCACAAGTAAGATATAAAATTTCGTATCATGCGCTATGGATTGTATTCAATTATTAAACTATATACTATATAGTTTATATATTTTATAATCAAAGAGAAAAATCATTAAAAAGGCAATTGATTTAAAGGGAATTTAAAAATAAATAACAAATATGTTGACTACGCAAAATCAAAAGAAAGAGAGGGGCGCAGAAAAGTGAGAGAGAATGAGTGACGAAAAATTGAAATTCCGCTGCGAATGTTTCGCAGTGTTTGCAACAAAAATGTTGCCAGCAACATTTTGCACGTGCCACATGCAACGTTGCAGCTAAAGTCGACGAAGACAAAGATGAAGAAGACAAACGGCAACGGCTCAGTAATACAAGTAACTGTTGTTGTAGAAATCGTAACGGTAATCGTACGCATGCTCGGAACATTGTTGCTGCTGATGCTGTTGCTGCTGCTGCTGCTGCTGCTGTTGCTGCTGAAAATTCGACAACCAACTCGTTGTTGCGGCAATACGCAGCAGATACTTTCATTCCTTGTGATGCTGATGCTGATGCGGCGCCTGCTGCTGCTGTTGCTGTTGTTGCTGCTGCTGCTGCTGCTGCTGCTGTTGTTGCGTCAACAGTTGATGATGCTGCGGCTGCTGCTGCAAATGTGGCGGCAGGCGCGACTGCTGCTGTTGCTGCTGCTGCTGCTGCAGTGGGACATGCTGCACCTGATGGTGCCCCTGATGGCCGTGCAGCGTCGCCTGCTGGCTACTGCCCGCTGTCACCGCACTGGCCGCAGCTGTTGCCGTCGTACCGTTATCCGACTTGTCGCGCGGCAGCAAATAGACGGATCCGTCGGCCGCCTGCTGCAGACTGTAGTCAGCCGGCGAGCACGGATTGCCCTCGGGATCGCGCAGATACTGCAAGAAAAAACGGGGGAAAAATAGCATTAGCATAGGTCCATATATTAAAATGGGGAATACTAGTTAAATTTTTGGTAAGCAAGTGCTGTTCCAATTTTTTGGTTAGTTCAATTTGTTGGATCAATTTTGTGAACTCTAGTTTAATGCGGTGAACAAGTTCTGTCGAACATTATTGAGGCTCGTGAACTTATGTGAAGTCTAGTTAATTTTGTGCAAAAGAGTTCAGATTTATATTTTTGCAGTTGTAAACTTAACTGGGAAATACAAGTTTAAATAATTGCGTAAACAAATTTACTTCATTAAAAGAAAGTAACCTTGCATCAATTTTGTCAAGAACTTAAGTTGCTAAATTTTTTAAAAAATTCTAGTTCAACAATGTTCCCAAAAAGTCTGACTTATAGAATTAGTTTAGTCTTTCATGAATAGGTTAAGGTTTGATTTATTTTAGTTCAATTGGATTCGTCCAGTCTTGAATTTTGAGTCGTGAACTGTGGGAAAACTTGTTAAATTTGTTTTTGAAGAGAGGAAATTCTAATTTAAGATAAGCTGTTAAACGTAAAATAAAAGTATCTTTAAAAAAAATAAATATATTTTGTTTTACACGTTTGTGTCGCTTGGCTATTGTAGAACTCACCTGGAAAACATGGCGATGCAGCATGGAAAACTTGTTGGAAATGCGCTTGCGCTCGGCCTCGATCTGGTCCCGTTCGTGGTTCAGCTGCGCCTTGCGCTTCACCACCGTGTTGACCTCGTCCTCGAGCGTGAGTATCTGATCGAGTTTGCGCTTGCGGCAGTTCTGAGCCGCCACCTTGTTCTTGCCACGGCGCCGAATGTCGCGTATCAGCGAGAGTTGGTTCTCGCTCAGCTCGTACTTGGACAGGCGCTCGTTGAACTCGTCCATGGGCAGATTGATGATGTCGCCCACCGGAATGGGTATGTTGAGGGCGCGTGCCCGCTTCTCGTCCCGCGACAGGTGCTCCTCCTCCACAGCGCCGACGTTGCTGGCGCTGCCCGCGGCTGATTTCGCCGCCTGTTTATTGCCCCCGATCGGTTTCTTGTCGCGCGGATGCGGTCTGCTCAGGGATACACTGCCCTGGGGCAGTGTTCCGGTGCCTTGGGGCAGGGCGTACGTGTGATTCAGCTGAACGATGCCCTGCGGCGTGAGGGGTGCACGTGGCACACCATAATCCGCGGTAAACGCGCTGGCCGCACTCATTCCGTACGCCTGGTGATAATCCTTGGCCAGGGCTGGCGCCATGGCGGCCGCCTCGCCCGTAAACGCCGCTGCGCCCGCCTCGTACTCGTACTTGATGCTCTGCACCTGCGGTTGCTGCGGCTGCTGCTGCTGCTGCTGCTGCTGCTGCTGTGTCTGGGCCGTGGCTGGCACGGGTGGCGCCGCCGGAGGCAGCGCGCTGGGCGTTTGCTTGTGAAGATCACGCTTGCCGTAGAGCTGATGCTTCTTCTGGGCCACGGGCGGCTGGCGCGTGTTGTTGTAGCTAAAATCGTAGGGGCCGCCATATTTGGCCTGATGATAATCCTGGGCGGAGTCGCTGCCCTCGCCCCATTCGCCGTCGGAGAGCGAGGGCACGCGTTCGGAGCCCATCGAGCTGACCGCACTGTCACTGGACGCGTCCAAGCGATCGGCGCCGCCCTGTGCGCCACCCGAACTGGCCAACAGATCGCTGGTCATGCCACCAGCAGCGCCCACAGCAGCTGCACCGCTCATAGAGGCAACACCGCCCCCAGGAGCACCGGCAACGCTGTTCGGATTCGCATGGCTGCCACCGGTCAGAGTTGAGCTGCCCGCGTTGCTCACATGGCCACTGCTGGGCAGGCCCAGCACCGACGAGTTGTTGCTGGTGCTGTTGTCCACCATGCGACAGAAACCTAAGGAGGAGGGAACGAGATTAATTAAATGTTTTTTGATTTCGATTATTCCCTTTAAAATTTCAGTCAAGTCTAACTTGTTTATTTGGCAAATCTTCTGAGAATACTGTACTAAAACCCGGCGTTATTGCTCTGCACTGTTATTCTCATTATTAGCTTTGTTAGCTATTCACTATTCACTTTTTGGGCCTTGTCTGTTGGTCAGGAAATAAAGTTTTATATAGTGCAGTGGCCTTCATGCATATCATTTGCACAACAAACAAAAATTAACAATTCCATTCGAACTGTTTTAAATGCTTGTTGTATCAATTATCCAATCCATCTATATATAGATTAGCTAAACCGCAACTGTTTGATTATTCAGCACAATTTTTTGTGTAACTAAATGAAAAAAACGATTGCAATCATTTTGCTTTTTTCCATTGCTTATCATCGCAGTAGCTTCTTATCAATATCGCTTATCTCTAGGCTCTCCCCAGGCGCAGTGCGTACCTGTTTTTTAACGTCTCCACTGTATATAGTAGTATATAAGAAAATTATATATACATATATGTTTTTGGGGTCTAGACTTTATCTTATCGATTTGCACGTTGAACCATCTTAACTCATGTTCATCTAAGCTCAAAAATGGAGGGAAACAAACTGTTTCATATTAAAATTTTGTTTCATTTCTCCTTTTTATTATTGTTTTTTTTTTTTAAATATATATATATTTTTTTTATTACATGGTCCTATCTTTAATCAATGTATATTGAATCTTTAGTAATAGAATCGTGATGTGGCGCAATTTTGGTTTTTTCTTCTTCTTAGTCTGCGATGATATTGTTATCTTCGCCATGTTCTAATCTGTTCCCATGAACTGAAAAGCCCCAATCGTTATCACATTTATGGGCATGTGGTTGAGCCAAATTTTCGACTCATTTTTTTTGAAATGTGAGCTGATTAATTTACCCTACTATAAGTACATATACATAATGAAATGTCTACCTAGTGCCCAAAAACGTCTGCCGGCATGGCAAGGTCAAGCCCATAAACATTGATGACTTGGCAAAATACAGCACAAAATTGTAGGTCGAAGTTATCAGTGGGCCAAGTGCAATACATAGAAGTGCCCATTGGCGCAGACGCCCTGGAACATGCCACACACAACAAACACAAAAATAAAAAAATATATATACAATTGAACTAATAACGGAAGTTATATGTCTGCATATAAATACGAGATAACAGTTAAAAATTGTACACGTTTTAACAGCGACAGCGACAATGAGCACATCTTGTGTCTTTGTCTAAAAATGTCGCAAGCGTACACACGTAACCCAATAACGTAATTTCTTCATACGTTTTTTGTTTTGTCATATGCCAAAAATGCAGCACACATGAAAAAAGCATGAGAGGGGCGCAACAACAATTAGTGCGTACATAATATAAACATTTGTACATAGAGCGCGCTAGAATAACGACTTAACGATATCGTGCAATGTATTATGTTTTTTTTTTTGTTTTTTGATATTGTGCTTTAACGTTATTGCTTCAAATAAAATGACTCAGCAGTTTAAAAATAGTAAACAGCCAACGGCGACAACAGCAGCCAAACTTGCTGAGCGGGCATTAGAGAATTATTGTGCATATGAGTGTGTGTGTGTGTGTGACTCTCACGAGAGCGAACGAAATGTGAGAGAGCGCGCTTTAGAACATTATCGTTGTTGTTGCTGCGCAACTTTGCTGATATCAGCAGCGGCAGCAGAGCTGGTTGCGCAGCATGACTAATGAAAAAAATTGTTACGCGGCAAATATTTAAATGGGCTGTGTGCTTTTGATGCTCTTCCACATGCGATTTTTTTCGTTCGCCTGAGCATAAAAATAAAACATAGGCCACCACCCGCACCGGGCGCCGCTCAATTGCTGCTCATTTTCACACATTTTTGCCCAACTCTCACCTGTTGATTCTCGTACTGTCTGGTTCGGGCAGCCGTTTTTGGGGCTGTTTCTCGTGTTCGTTTGCTCGATTATTTCCGATTTTGTTTTTATTTTATTTAGATTTTCATTTGTTGTTGTTGTTGTTGTTGTTCACAAATACGTTACTCGCGCGTCATCGAAAAGTTCTAAATTCGTAATGCGCCTATACATGTGAGTACAATTGTATATGCATGTATGGCACGTATGCATGTATGTACAAATATGCATAAGATTTGGTGTATTCTTTATTTTGCAGTCTCTACCTATGCTGTTCGTTTGCGTTATGTGCCAAGTGCGTCATTGTTTCATTAATCAATAAGTTGTATTAATTTATGTTAATTATTGTATATTAATCTGAGCAGCAACAGCATGTCACGTTTTTATATTTATTTTTTTCGATTCTCCTTTTTTCTTTTATATTTTGGTTGGCTACTCTTTCTTTATTTTATTATTATTATTTATTTAATTGAATATACATATTTACTTCACTATCGTATTCGATTGTTCGTGTTCGACTGATTGACTCGCACTCGTGCGGTGTTCTTGTTGCTTTGGTTTTCTTTTCTCATGCTCAATTTATTTTTTTTGCCTGAATTGAGCGCGAAACACGAGCGCGCCGAGCGAGCCGAACGTGGCAACGATTGAGTTCGCGCCGCTGAGCAACAAGCGTTGTTCCACTCAAATTTAAACTAATTTTACAAATTTTTGCTAATCAGAATATACACGCAAAGCAGTTCATAGCAGCAACAGCACTACAGAGCTAAATGTGCCAGCAGCAGCAACAACAGGCGACAGTCAAAAAAGCTTGTCAGTGAATTTTTGTTTTTGTTTCTGCTTAGCTTGCGCACACGTTATTTTTTTTTTTTGTGTCCGCACAACTTGAGTGATGTTCTGGAGTGAAAGCTCTAGTCAAATCCGCTGCGCATGTGGGTGCGACTTCAACTGAATACGAAAATTTCTGTTGAGCACTTGGGCCTGGCTTTTGGCACAAGCTTTCTGAATTTGATGAATTTTAAGGCTACGAATTGCATGCTTAATTTGTAAGACAATGGGCACATTTGATGTTTTTAAATACAAACAACTTATTTGCAATAATCATTATCAACTCTCATTAAAAATGTTAATATCAATTTAATGTTGCGCAAAAATATAATTTCATATTTGGATCAGAGCAAAGCTAGTGAATAATGGTAGATTGTTAGGTGATCACAGAAGAAGCTCATGGTTGACAAAACTATTCTAATTGATAACCTGACCAGTTAAGCTCGTTGGCTATAGCTTTAAGCTTGCAAAGCTTACGCGTGTTAAGGCAGTTATACAAAATTAAGAAATTACGTGATAAATTATGGTTAGCAAAAATTGATTGCATATATTGCTTATGAAAAGCATCAACAATAAGAATCTATTCAAAAAAAACCCCTCACTCCAACTATTGATTAATTGTTATAAAAACTATTTGCGTGCCCCTTATTAAATGATCACAAAAAGAGAAAAACGAAGATATCGGTATCGATCACTTACTCTCCGTCATATCCATCAAGTGAAGATCATCTTCATCGTTGAAAAAGGAATTGATTAAACCATCCGTGTGATTCACATCCGAAGAAGTGTTCTGCAATAAAAAATCGTTTAACACTCTGGTAAAATCATAATTCATATTCAATCATATCGATGATCGCTTACCGCATAATACATCATCTCGTGCTCCATCTTGTAGTTGCTGCTGGCAGCGGCAGCGGCGGCCGCAGCGGCCGCAGCAGCGCCTTCAGCCTCATGACTCGAATTGGTCAAATGCATGCTGGACGACACCGCAGATCCCAAATTGTGACCATAGTGCGGCTGGCCGCCGGCGGCGGAGTACAGATCGCCCAGCGTCGAGTTTGGGGCATGCAGCATGGCCGCATGGTGGCCATGTCCATGGCCATGATGCGGCGGCGGCGGCGGTGGCGGCAATGGGGCCGACGTCTGACCGTATTGGGCAGCCGCATGCTGGGCGCTGGCAGCGGCGGCTGGACTCTGATACGAATAGCTGCTATAATGCGGTGGATACGGCGGCATATCCGAGACGTATGGGGGGCTAAAGTAGGTGGCCAAGTCCTGAAGGCGCTCCATCGAAACGCTTCGATTCAGGCGCGACATGCGGCCCTGCAATACAAAATAAATGCAAAAGAAATATGAATATAAATATAAGTATATGTGAAAAGGGGAGCAAATGATTAATTTGTCGATGTATTAACAAGGTGAGAGGGTTTCTCTCTCACTATCTCTTTATTTATTTGTGGCCTCTCTCCCGTTGGGAACTTCAAAAAAATATACTAATAAATAAGCGATCAATCATACAAGACTCCGTTTACGGAATTCTCCAGAAATAAGCAACAATAAGTCGCAGACAAGACACGAAAAATAAAACACAAAAATAACAGACAAAAATAATAAAATCCCAAAAAAATGAAATTCAAATTGCGCTGCAAGTAAAAGAGTTGGCTTGTTTTGTTTGAGCCCCCGACGGGTTTAAGCCAAGAAACGTGCACAATGTATCAATCTGGCGATTTTTGACTCTTTTTTTTTTGTATACCAAGATCGATCAACAAGAAATTGAAATAAAATTTGTATCGTTCGAATTTGACAAGTGCCGCAGCCAGCGGTCGATTTCGATTTGGGTTGTTTCCTTCATTTTATTTATTTATTAATTTTTTAGTTTTTGGCATTTTTCAGACACTATCTGAACTCTATCAGTAAATGTATTTGTATCTGTATCTGCGCATATGATCGACAGCAGTTCGTGCTGCGAGTTGATGCTCTGTTACATACGACTTCATTAGTCCATCTTTTGTTATTCTTAATTATCGGCCGGTGCTTGGTTTATTTATTTGTTTAACTAATGCCGGTGGAGCGACTCCTGATGTTGCATACAGCAAGGCGTGGGCGCCAGCTAAAAAATATATGCACATAACTAAAGACACAACTCACCAACATAAACACGCACACACACAGAAAAGAGTGTGTGTGTGTGTGTGTGTGTGTGTGTGTGTGTGCAGGGACTCGCGCGTTCCCCGAAACAATTAAGCGCTAAAAGCCAAAGGCATCAGAAAATATGTTGTCCATAAACGCATCACTGACGTTGATGCTGTTGCTGATGCACCGATCGCCGGCATTGACATTGAGATTGAGTTGCAGATAAATATTTAACAAATGAAATAAGAAGGCATAGTAGGCGTAAAATGAAACAAAGTGAAGCGAGGGCGAACTAAAGTGAACCGAATTGAACTGAGCTGAATTGAACTGAACTGAACTGAACTGAATCGGTGAACGGTGAGCGTTAACTGCGAGTTTGACTCCTTCTTGGCGCGTTGACGTTGAGTTGTCGTTTGACGCGCCGAGACAACACTGACTGACAGTGCTCAGATACAGATACAGATACAGCTAAAGCTGCGTTCAAGTACAAGATGCAAAAGGCAAAGATCTCAGACATTGTGTGTGTGTGTGTGTGTGTGTGTGTGTGTTGGCTGCACAAACAAAAACACACATACATACACACATCTAATATATGCCTCAACACGCTCCTTAGCAAACAGGTAAAACAACAACTGAAGCCAGTCGCCAGGCAGGTAAACGGGGCGTTTACTTTTGCCCAGTTGCATGTGCAGCGAATGCTGATGCTGCTGCTGCTGTGTGTATGTGTGTGTGTGTGTGTGTGTGTAATTTCAATTGTCACTGTCTTGTCATTAACTTCTGGTGTTAGTTTGCCAGCCACTGGCCATTGTTTGTTGCGTTTCACACGCAAAGCAAATCAACTCCAGGGGACTTAGATACGGTAGCTGTTTCACACAACGTACACACACAAACACACACACACACACACACACACACACACACACATATATATACATATATATTAATACATTGCTACCATATTTAATACATGCTTATAGTATTTTTTTTTATATACTCGAGAGTCTTAAGGCGTTGCCGTTTGCTTTCATTAAGTGACTTTTTTGTTGCCGTTAGTTCGGCTCGTGTAGAACTAAATTCTCCAAGTACCGTTGCATGCTCGTCATATCTGAGCTGTCAACAGTTTAAAACTATAGTGGTTTGTAAACTTAAAGATTATTATTACTTAAGCAGCTTAACAGTGAGCTATTGTTTATTAACTAATCCAATTTATGTTGATCGGATTACTCAAAATGCAAATGGAAAGCAGAAAAACAAAATTTCTAATTCAAACTAATTATTTTAAATATAATGAGTATTATTATAAATATTTAAAATTAAGAAAGAATTAACGCTTAGTGAAATATTAACAAACTATTTAAACACACTATATACTCTCTAAAACAAACCACATTATCTTCGAGTAAGTTTTATCACCAAATTAATGAAAATCTTTAAATTTAAAAACAAACTTTAAAAGTTTTTAAAAAAAATGTACCTCTATAAAACATTTGCGTATGATTTTTATTTTGTATCATGTTTATGTTATCTCTTTGATTAGATTTAGAAAACCTCAATTATATATGAACATTCAAAAATATTTTACGCAGCTCCCTCAACACTCCAACGACTTTGTGTGAATACCCTTGCTTTGGGGATTTACCAATTTTATATGGCGATTTCAATAACAATTTTAGCCACTGAAAGAGCCACCTAATTAATAATCTTCAAATGTATTAACGCTCTCGATCTGTATACATTTTGTTTTTAGTAATTTCCAGTTATTTGTGTAGCGCATTCTTTAGAAAATTGATTGTTTGGGAATTTGAGGCAATTTTACAAATAATCAATAAACAATTTATTTCTTAAAAAAAAAAATGAACTATCATCATATTTGAATATTAATAATTAGCCTATTAATTGACGTACTAAGATTTATAGAAACTTTCTCCCTAAAGGAAATATCAAGCCAAGTTCAGATTATGGATTTGCTTAGTGTCTCTGTTGTATCAATTTGTTGTTGTTTTACATTTTTTTGTCATTAATTTGATTTATGTGTGCGCAAAACGAGTCTCGAGACGACAGCGACAGCCATCAAACTGTTTACATAAATTGAATTAAAAACGTACGTATAAAAAAAAGAGAAGAAATCTCAAGAGTAGCAAAAAAAAAAGTATATACATATGTATCTCGAAGATGCTGTAAAATGATTAATAAAGTTTTTTGCGCTGATTTTGCGCTAAGCTTTTTGTAAATATTTAAAATTCACATAATTAAAGCTGCGCGCGGCGATTAAGGCGCAAAAGCGGGGCAGGAAGGGCAGAAGCAGGCATTAAAAGATACATTTTTTCATCATTTTTTTTTTGTATTTTTTTTTATTTGCGCTTACTAAATGGAGATTTAATTGCAGGGGCTACTGCAGCAGTAGCAGCAGCAATTGAAATGCCCTGGCCTGAAGCCGCCGCAGCGGCGACAAAGCAGCAATCAAGACGTCGAGCTGAGCGGGCGGCGGGACGGCTTATGGCGGCAAGTGCCACCGAATTCAATAAACACTTCGCCACGCGGAAAAGTCAAGTGGCGCATTGCAACAACAACAACAACTACAACAAAGCGGCATTAATGAACGCTGAGCTAAGCCAAGTTTTTTATTTTTGTTGTCTTCTTTTTTTTTTGTTTTGTTTTTTGCATTGTGATTGCAATTAGCAGGCAGAGCGGTTAAAGGGTGCCAGGGGGAGGGGGAGGGTGCATATGTGTGTTAGTTACGAGCACACACAAATGGCAAATTAAATGTTATCAGGAAGCTGACACTCTGCGCACGTATTACATAATCACAATCAAGATCGACGAAGTGATGAGGCGGTCCCAGGCCAAAGCCGCCTAATGACCAAGAGCGGTACGGCGAAGCTAAGGAAGAGCGAGAAAAAAGCTAGCTAGGAGATTTTGGGTAGCGCTTCCTGCGAACTGGCAAAACAGATTATCTGGCTCATTAAATGGCTTTGGTGCAAGTGCAACAAGTAGCCGCCGCAACCTGCTGTGCATTCACAAAAACCACAAACGGATACATCAAACGGTTACAGGGTTAGCGAATAACTGGAAAAGGGAATACACTCAGAGAAAACACCGAGAATTTTGTGCCTAGGTCAGGAACAAGTGCTGCAACAAATTGTAGGATAGAGTTTTCTTTTTTTTTTTTGTGTTAAATTTGGAATATGGTTTAAATACTATAATGGAATATTATTTTGTAAAAATTAATAAATCAAGAATGACGAAAATGTTCTAAAAATGTTGCTTGTTTTTCAATTAACAACAAGATATTTCTCTGAGTGTAGGCCATAAGGGTAGGGTTTGGGTTCCCGGCTTCGCTTCTAATCCGTTGCGGCTGACCACAGCGTGCGGCATTTTGTGGCACGGCGAAAAGAGACTTAACAGTAATTGCCGCTGACTTCATGACTGCTTTGTGTGTGTGTGCGTGTGTGAGTGTGAGTGTGTGTATCTTTGTCAACTGCGTATACGCCAGCATCCATTGTATGGTTGCCATTGTGCGAGTTCATTAGATGCGTGCGCAGGCGCAAACCAAACCAGCCAGGCCAACTATTTAGACGGCTTTTCATTCAAAGCCGACGACGTCGACACATGTTTTGGTTGGTTTAGTGCTTTGATCGATGGCTGCTTCTGCACTTGTTTAGCAGGATTTGTGGCGGGATTAGGCCGCAAACTGTAAGCTGTTAGAGAACACTATGTACCCAAAATAAATAGATAGATTTTTGTTGTGATCGTTTCTTAATAACAATATAAAATTCAAATCAAGCAAGGATTATAAGTACTCGGCAAAAGATAACTAAACTTTGAACAAAAAAATAATGAAAGATTTTGAATAAATAAATCTACATTTAACTACTGCATTGACAGCATTAGTTATTTAAAAAGTATATAAGAATTCTTAAGGCTCATCAAAATAAAAAGAAAAGTTTTCAGTTTGTTGTTTCCCTACTCCAATTGTATCTCAAAGTTTGACTAATAAAAACTAATAACTTATTTTTATTATTATAAATTATATCAAAAGCTATTTACTACTTTGCAATTGAGTGAACTAACCAATTAATTATATGAGAAATATATGAAGTATCTATTGGTGTATACCATTAATATTTTATAAAAACATAAACAAATAAATTAATATACATGTATCTTTAGTACAGTTGCCGCCGTCAATCATAACTGTGAGTCATACTTTGCATAGTTGTATTGCAGCATCGAATCAAAATCATATCGATAGGTGGCAGGGGCACAAACGAGGGGGAGGAGAAGGAGGGGAGGGGCGCTGCAAACAACAAGCTGCGCAAACAAACGAAACAAGCCACAGCAAGAGCTCAGCACTGATCAGACACATCGTGAGGGCAGCGAAGCCAAAAAGAATCTTTACAAGACTTGAGCCCAACTGAAGAGCAGCAGCAACAACAATATTGTTGTACATATATATATCTATATATATATATATATGTATATTCGTTGCTCACCTCAATCTTTTTGATGAGGCAGTTACAACAAAAGCCAACAACAAGCAACAGATTGACGAACTTAAGGCTGGAACCAAACGAAACGGATGAAGAAGGTAGCGGATGGAGCGAGAAGAGTGGGGGAAATGCTGGGGCTTGGGATATATACAACCAGATTTGAAGCTTTGTACAAACAGCTACAATAAAAAAAAAATAAAATAAAAGAATAACAACAATGATGCGAGCAGCAACAGAGCCAAGATCAAGTGCCCGAGAACGGAGCACGTGAAAAGCCCAAGAATCAGGCAGTGAAGCAAAAGCAAATGATGAAAACACTCCAAAACGACGTGCAAATGATCCTTGAATTGCTGCTTAAAATGTTCACGAATATGTACAGATATATACTGTATACAGATTCATACATACATATATTCATATATTTTTATATCAACCCAGTCAGAGAAAATAATTAAAAATATTGCGCTTAGATCAAAAACAACCTTTGACAAAACAAAACGGATGCGTTAAGAACAGAATTATTACAGCAAAAACTATTTTTAAATTTTATAAAAATCTTCTTTAAAAATTACAAGTAAGTTAAAAATCTGCATTTCATGCTTCATTCAAGTGGAAAAAGTATTTTTTTTAGGTATTTCAAAGCAAGTAAAAATAATTTATATTCAACAATATTTATATTCAAAATATGCATATTCTTTTTTAGAATATTTGTTCAGAGCAACTTATACATTATTTAAGAATATTTAAAAAAATATAAATATTAAAATTTACATAAGTAATATTCAAAAGCAGAAATGATTTAAATTTCAAATTTAAGATTGTTTGCGCATAAAAATTCGCATTAATTTTTACAATACTCAAAAGATGGTATTTAATTTCAAAATGCTTAAGCACAATAAAAAAAGGATCCGTTACTAGATTTAAGACTCCGTTTTTCTCTGAGTGTATATAGAAAACTTTTATTGTCAGCACAAGGGATGCGCGCACTTAAAGCGAGCATCCGCACATGTTGCGCAAGGATTAGGATCAATGGCTTCTTGGCTTACCTGATGATGGCCATGATGGAAACCGGCCGAGCTTGGCGGCTGCCGTTGAAAGGCGCTGCCGGGCGCACTGCCCATGGTCGCATAGTTGGCGCTCGCCTGCACCGCACGCTGGTGAGCCGCTGCGGCGGCCGCTTGATGCGCGTGATGGTGTGCGGCGGCATGGTGGTGGTGGTGGTGGTGGTGCGAGTGGGGATGGGCGTGATGGTAGGGCGGTGCCGTTGATTGCAACATTTCGTCTAGTTCCTTTTTGGCCTCGTCATCTAAATCGAAGAGGGGCGAGCCCACAGAGTCCTGCAGATCCTCGAAATCGCTGGCCGAGAAACTCGCCTCGTTATCCCGATCGCTGCTCTCACGTTCCTGCTCAACCAATGCCAAATCCTCACCAGTTTCGGAGGCAATACGCGACGCCGGTTTGCTATTCAATGCGGCAGCTGCTGCGGCCTGCGATGTGGATGCAACCGAATCGTTGGGTAGCTATAAAAAATGAAACACAGATCAAAGTTACGGCTCTGAGCGAAGGATTGGGTGGATGGCAGGCCTTACCACGTCGTCTTCAAGTTGAAAGGGCGGCAATTGCAGCACGTCGTTGAGCAGCTCATCCAGGGGCAAGCGTATGTATTCACCTGTGTGTGGCAAGAAATTCCATTTAAGTCAAATCATTTTGGCATAAACACAATGGTATGGGCATATATATAGGAAAGAGACCCCAAGAGAGCACACTTAAATACTCTTTTTAAAAATTTCTAAACAATTTGTAAATATACAAAAATATTTTGATTGCACGCAAAAATGCAGCACAAAATTCTCCAGAGTGTCATCAATTTTGAGCAAGAGAAACAAAATTCCCAAAACGCAACTGAAAAAAAAATAAAACAAAATTCAGTAGCACTTCCCAGTGGAATAGGCGGGCCAAACAAGAGTGCAACAATCATTAATCATAAACATCAAAAGATCATCATCCGATATGAAACCTGACGGAAGCAGCTGAAAATGGCCAAAACTGGACAGAAAAACAAAAAATAAATAAAAGCAATTTTCAAATAAAAATGCTTAATTTATGATGCGTTTTGACAGCTCACAGTTCGTTGCCAAATACCAATAGAAAAGAATAACCAAATCAAATATTAAACGTGCTCCAAAGCTTCTGTATCGCTTACAATAGAACGCCCAGAAAAGGACCCCCTAAAAATATTGACCAAAGTTAAATATTTGCATTTGGCCATTGAATATAAATGGGCATGGGCAGGCTATATGCCACATTATCAGTAAATTACTACTTAACATCACCAAAGCAAATTCCACGAAAGGTAAACCAAAGTGGTAGCTCAACAGACTAAATAATAAATATGGCTCACGGCTCGAGACCGAGGCGAGCCGAGACGAATGCCCGAGAAACTGGTGGGCGCACTCGACCCGTGGGCAAACATCTAGATAAAAATGGGAAAAAGTGGTATGAAAAAAATTAAGAAATTGAGTTGAGTGGACTAGACTAGGAGATATCCTGCAAAAAACGATCAAAAATCGACAAAACTTTTAAGAAAACAAACTGAAGAAAAAATTTATTTTTTTAAATATTAAACAAATTTTCAGAATAAATATGAATACAAATTGCGTATTTGTATACGAGTGATAAAACACCACAAAATTTTATTTATATATATATACATTTAATTCTCTAGCTATTTTAGTTTCTGGACAGATGGGCATAGCTCGATCTACTCCCTATTCTCAACAACATATATAATTCATTAGATCTTCTCTGTCTGTTACACACATATGCCTGAAATCGTTATGCCCCATTTGAACCATGTTTATTAACTACAGGGCATACAAACTTGGCCAGCACAGGGAATTTGTGAGCTCAAGTGCTGTGACGACGCTCACGACCTTTGCCGCGGTACTTGAGTAGGGTCAGAAATTAGAATAAACAAGCGGGCACCCATGGAACAATTCTTTCCATTCTTTCTACATAAAAATATGTATGTGTATAATTTTTATTCTTCTTCACATTTTTGGTCGCTCAATGTTATTCTTACGATTGGTTACAAAATACATGCTGTTTGGCCGATTCCGTTGCGTCCATTTTGTGGCCGGCTGCGACGCTGCTGGCCATGTTTTTTCTAGGCCTTAGCCTGTTATTTTAGGGCCAGGCATTTAATTTGTTCTTTTTTCCCAGTTTTCTTTTTTTGGTAACAGTTTGTGGTCAGGGGCATAAAATGTTTAGTAATTTGGGCAAGTGTGTGTGTGTGTGTTAACTGTTTGCTTAACATTTTTGGGCTTGTTGTTTGTCTCTACTGTTCTTGGCCATGCTGCCTGCATGTTTTGCTTGGCTTGGCCGCATTGTTGTAAATGTCTATAAAAATATTATTCGATTTACGTTTCGTGTTATTTGTGTGTTGTATGTGAATGTGTGTGAGTGTGTGTGTCTACCGTCTGTCACCAACAATTAGGCGACAACAGCCCAAAAAGGTGTTGAACTTTGGCTACCTTTACGGCTTTATCATATTTCCGTATTTGTGTAAAAGGCTTTTGTCTGGACTCTTCACTCATTTGGGCGTTCTCTAAGCATTATCTTTGATTACCTTTCAGGAAGTTTCATTCAAAGAATACTTAATGTGGGGTGCAATTGTCAAAGCTACTTTTGTGTGTGCTTTTGGGCGTGGGAGCATTACCAATATTCATGACTTATCAGTTTCCCAAGCAAGTAAGCTTGGTAAACTTGGCGAGTGCCGGCGGCGGCAAGATGTAAAAACATTAAGATTACTTTACCAAAATGATTCAAAGCATTTACTAAGTTTTAGAGTTTTTTTTATCAATCCATTTAGAATTTAAAAAGAGTGCAAGCATCTTTAACACCGTTTGAAGTTTAAACACGTTATAAATTACAACAGATTAAGCCATAAATAGTAGCTAAGCTAGAAAAGTGTTTTGTTTCAGGATGGTATACATTTGAAACGTATATAGTATGTATGTTTTATATGTTCAACTTATATAATATATATACTATTTAATAAAGTGCATGCAGTTTTGTGGATTTAGCCTTGATATTCTCTGAGATCAATAACTTTATACCGAAGTCAGTTTTTTAAAATGCTTTCTTATAGAACATACAAAGTTAAGGTTGCTCAAAAGCTACTGAAAAATTGAGAAATTTAGATGTTGTGCGAACAAAAGTAATTTAGGTACTCAAGTGTCGAAAAGAACAGATAAAATAATGTTTGTTTATGATCACTTTTCCCAAGAATTATAAAGATCAAAGCCTAAATAAACAAACCCCTAAAAAAATTGAATGCCTGAGCTCAGAAACTCAGTTATTAAAATGTTGCTCAAGATGCGTACATTTTTCAAGTAGGTATATTTACAGATTTTTATTTTTCAACGCAGAAAAATCCAGGCAAATGGCCTACAAGTGTGTAATAATACGTAACCTACATATAGTTGAAGATATATACAACCAATAAGCAAAACTATTGCAATTCAACTTCAAGCTGACAAAATCAAATCAAAATAATGCGGTCAAATCAATAGATTGTGGCACCCCAAAAAATGATACAAAAAAAGGCGAATCGTACAAACCTTTTCTTTATGCAATTGCAATTGCAATAAATGCGAGCGTAGGTGTGAAATATATATATGTATATTTTTTTTGTAATCCAAACAAAGGCAACAGTCAAAAAGTGTGAATCGGGTTTTTTCTGCTGGCCTTTTGTTAAGCCGCAGATTGAACACAAAATTGTTGCAATAAGCGCTGATTGTTGTTGTTGTTGTTATTGTTATTGTTGTTGGTTTTACAACTCTATGACAATTATGTAATGTCGGGCTGTCTGTCTATTGCAGAATCAACAATCCCAGCATAAACAACAACAGTTTCCGCTGCCAAGTTTTGCACAATTTGATGGTTCGATATTGAATTTGTTGTTTGATTTTTATTTAGTTTTTTTTATTTGTTATTTTTTGTTGTTGTTATTGAGAGCCGTCGCTCGTCGCTGACTTTTTAGAATCGCACAATGGTCACCTGAAGCTTGGTTTGGTTTGGTTTTTTTTTAAATATAAATTTTTTGGGGGTTTGTTAGGGTGCTATTGTTTGCACTAAGTTGCGGTCTGTTTAACGTTTGGTAACTCCTATTAGTTATGCTATATTGCGGCACTTTCACTTTTGTTGGTTTTTTGCATTACACACGTCGCGGTTATGAGCTTGTAAATATTGTTTTATAAGGTTATATATAACATATTGTGTATATCTTTATTTTTTATGATTTAAAGCACAACTCTTCACTTGACTTTTTGTCGTTCTGGAATGTCACCTGTCATTTGCCGTAGCGAAAAAGTCCTTCGTTTTATATATTAAATGTATTTTATTTTTTCGTGCACGCCCACACAACACAGCACAAAACGTTGCTTCTTCTTTGAGCCAATTCTTTAGCTAGTGGCAGCAGCGCGCGCGTCAAGCGTTGAGCGTTTCTCGAGCGTTTATAAAAATTCAAATACGATTCTAAATGCCTTGGACGACGGCTTCGCACCATGGCGGCCGCAGCGACGTCGACAGCGATGCTAGCACAAAAGAGAAATGGCGTTGCCAGCCAGCATAAACCCAATGGCAGCAAGCGCAAGCGAGACAACTATATGAACTTCCTCTGTGTGCTTGTGTGTCGCTGCTTCGGCTGGTGCTGCTGCTGCGATGCGGCCTTTGTTCATGCGCACAAGCAGCAGCGACCGCAGCCACGGCGAGGGCAGCGACAGCGTCTATGTGTGTGTGTGTGTTTTACAGAGGCGGAGCTTAGCTGCTTATGTAGTTGTATTTGTTTTTGTATCTGTTACTTTTGCTTTTGGTTTTGTTGCTGTTGCTTTTTTTAACATGGACGCTTCTTTGGAACAAAAAAAGCAAACTTAAAAACTGGTTTTTGGTCTGTTCTATTTGACGCTTTTCAACGTAGTGTTTTTTAGATCTGCTGCTGGGAAAGAAAACACAATCTAATCAAGTAATTAAAGTTACGAGTGGGCTAATGAAATTTCAAAGCGGCAGGATAAGCGACACAAAAGGCAACTTTTAATTGGCAAACAGAACAGCAAAAGAAAGCTGATGAAAATTTAAAATTCAAATTCAAAAATAGAAAAACAAAATAATGCAAATAAAAAATATACCCCAACATCTAAATGCCATCATTCAAATCAGTTTCTGGCAGAAAGCGCAGCTGAAAAGCCTTTAAACGTTGCCTCAGCTGCCCGCCCGTTGCCTGCAACTGTTGCAGCTGCCTTTGATGCTTCTCCAGTGCTGCCAATTTGTTAGTGAGCGTCATCCGTTTGGCGTTTAGTTCGTTCCGCTTTACATCCATTTCCTGGCCGAGCTGTTGCACTGAGCGCGTCAGGTGTTGCTGCACCTGTTGGCCAAAACCAGCCGCCGTTTGAGGCACGCTTTCGCGCAGGCGACGCTGCAAGTGGCGCGTGTACTGCGTCTTGTAGCTGCGCTCCTGCGCCTGTGGCGTCCAGCTGATCAGCTCGTAGGCATAAAACGAGCCCGTGCACAGGCCCAGACCCAACAGCAGTCGCCAGCCGAGCAGCCGCGCCAGGACACCGCCCAGCAGCAGCAGGGCGCCCAGAGAGCTGTCCGTATCGGGCAGCCAACATAGATTGGCCAGGGATTTGAGTTCATGCGGCTGGCGCAGTCCATTTAATTGCTTGGGCTCCGCCGGAATTGGCAATGGGAGCCGCTTCAAAATGGCCGTTATGCCCCACGAGAATCGAAACTCAAGATCCGGCCGAAAGTCGGACATCAGCTGCTGACAGTCCACGGCACAGTAGAGTTGAGCGGGCATTTCACAAGCCGCTGACAATTGCTGCCACTTTGGCTGCAGCAGCTGGCGCAGCTGCGTCTCCAGCTCGCCCCACAGCTGGCGCTCCAGCTGAAAGCTGAGCAGTCGCTGATAGTGTCGCAGTTCGTGTTGCAACTGCGGCTGAAAGCGCATCCGAAACTGTTGCACGGCGTGCGGCAGTCGCGCGATCTGCTCCTGCAACAGCTGTGCGCCCAGTTGGGTCGTCTCCTCGCTCAGCCGCTCCACTTGCTGGCCACATTCCCGCTGCCGCTGCATGATTTGCATTTCCCAGCAATCGTAACTGATGCCGAGCGCTGCTCTTGCCGCCGTCTGCTCGCCACAGAGCTGAGCCAATCCGTCGGCCAGTTGTTGCAACAGATCGTGCAACTGCAGCAGCATCTCGTCCGCACCAGTACAGTGCTGCTCGAACTTGGTGCGCAGCGCACTTTGACTGATGCATGCGGCAAATTCGCGCTCAAAGCTGACAAACTCCTCGTAACGCTGCTCTGCGCCGGGCGCACGAAATTGATGCTTTTGGGGCTGCTGCTGGCGCAGCAGCAACGTTTCCAGTGCGGAGACGTGAAAGATTCGCCGCTTGGCCAGCTCGATGTTGCCGTAGATGCCCAGCTCCTCGACCAGCAGCTGGAGGCAGCGTTGCGTGTGCTGCGCCCGCACCAGCTGCTCCAGGTGCGGCTCCAGCGTGGCGGCCGCATCCCAGCGATTGTTCAGTATGAATATATTCGGGCGGGACAGTTGCTGCGAGACCAGCTCGAAGAACTGACGCTCGACGCGCGCCATCGTCGACTCGGCATTGAGCACCAGGACAAAGACATCCGCATTCAGGCAGTGCCTGTCGATGCATTCGTCCAGCTGGGCTGTAACGTCCACGCCGGGCGTATCCAGCAGCACCACATCCTGGCCAAGCAGGCAGCTGCTCCCGCTGCTCGGCCAGCGCACATGGAGCAGGCTGTGCGGACTGAGCGATCGACCCGAGTGTGCGCTGGCCAAATCCCGCAGACAATCAATGCTCAGCTTTTGGCCGTCGCTATCCTCGATCAGGACATGGGCGGGCTCCTCCCGGTCGCCGGCCTCCACCTGGCAGAAGCAGCTCGTCGTGTGCCCCATCGCACTGGGCAATATCCGTTCGTGCAGCATTGCATTTATAACGGCACTCTTCCCGTTCGATGTCCGTCCAAAGAAGGCGACCTTCATGCGTTTCCGCTGCAACATGGGGCAGATTGCTTTGATCCTTTTGATGCAGGCCAAGAGCTGTTCCCGAATGCGCTCGTTTAGGCGATTCTTCAGGCTGGGCATTTCGTGCAGTTCATCCACCACCTGCTGCAGATGCGTGGCCATATCCTTGTATATGCTTAGCATCTCCGTTTTGGCCTGGCCAAAGTCGCTGAGCGTTGTGGACATTTTCACGTTTGTATTTAGTATTTTTGCACGTTATAAAAATATAAATATATTCAATTTATTTGAGCTATAGTTTCTGATATTATCACGTTTATGTTTGAGAGTTTTTTGAAACATAATGCAACACAATTGTTTCAGGTCTCATAGAAATTGAAAATAAAGTTTCAATTGATTTTAAAAAAATTCCTTTAAGATTTTTTAGAATTTTGGCTTGCATTATAATAAACATCTATATGATGTAATGTAATTAAAGTAAATATTAAAATTATTTATATATATATTTTAATTATTTATACTATTTTGTGGTTTATTTATTTTCTAATTGATTTGTTAAGTAAGATTTGCATGTAGTTTGTATTTATTGAAATAAAAGACTTTTGCTCTAATAATCTTTTACGATAAAATTGTTTTTGAGTTATAACATTTCAAAACTGACCGATCACACGCTGCCAATTAGTGAACCCTTTAACTGACCTAAAAATTAAACTTAAAAACTCAGTCAAAAATGTTTCCCAAATAAAAACAGAAATTTATTTATACCAAAAATTTACACAATTACCGCAATCAAATGGACGCTTGTTTTTGTTGTTGTTGATGCTGCTTTTTTTTATCACTCTAAAAAAGAGCAGGCAATATGCATTAGTGGGCCACTGAACTAATAGACAAGAGCGCGCCATGGCAATAATAATGCCCAAAACTACTATTTGAAATTGGTAAACTTCGAAAAGAGACAGAGTGAGAGAGAGGAAGAGAAAAATGCTGATGAAAAATTAGCAGCATCATTCGAGCTCGAGAGACTCGCATAGGAGTGGATCAGATATATACATATACTTGTTATATATATATATAGATATATATTGAACAAGTCAAGCTTGAATATTGTGTTTGGATCGTTTGGAGCGTTTCTCGAGTGCGCCATTACAACTTAATTAGTTTAAATTGTTGGAACGCGCTGCTGATGCCTCAAAGAGCTTGCGCCGCCATTGTGACTAGAGCAAGATGTCTATATTGAGGGAAAGAGAGAGAGAGAGAGAGAGAGAGAGAGAGAGAGAGATAGAGAGAGAAAGAGAGAGCAGGAGATAGACTGCGCTGCATTGTTTCAAAGTAATTTCCGGTGAAAGAGCCACAGCACAAAACATGCACTTGAATATTTAAGTGGCTTGGCAACACTGCTCACCATTTCACTTTCGCACACTGGCAAACTAACTGAGCAATTGCACGACATGAACTTGCATTTCGGCGACCATAACCTCAAAAATTGACTTGAACCGAGTGCGCAACAATTATGACAGGACAGATCTGTGGCAAGCACAACAATCAGATAGTGTCAACAATGAAATTGCTGAAAATACTAAACAATATGTGTAAATAAATAAAGCACAAGCTGGCGACGTGAGTTGCCAGAAAGAAAGAGTAGTTCAAGAAGCTGAATGTGCGACAACTAATTAACATACTTACATTTATATCTATCTTTCGTCATACCCAGAGATGCAATTGGCTTATTGTATTAGCTCAAAAATGATGCAATTCTCAACTAGTTTTGGCAATAGCTGCTGCACATCTTGCACCTACAGCCGTGAGAGGCCTTAGAGCACAAGAAACACTTGAAACCGATACGATTATGCAGCAAAATATAATATACATATATATATATATATAGATGCGTACATATTTGTGCGTCTGACTGGGTCTCTCAGCCTTTGGTTCCAGTTATTCTCCACACCCCCTCGCTGGGCTCGATACTTGTCTGTCTGTGTCTGTTTGTTGTTCTTGTTGTTGTTTTTGTCAGCATGTAAAATTCAGTTTTTTTTTTGTAAATTTGTAACGTAATGCTGACCAAGTAGAATTTTTTTTTAACAATTTCTATGCAGCACTGCCCGAATAAACCAGACGGAATGACAGACAGACGGACAGCAGGGAGCAGTTTTGAATGTTGCACTAAACAGCAGACAGGAAGGGGGCAACAGACATACATATGTATATATCCTCAATAGATGCCGCTCGAAGGCACCAGCTGTTTTATAATAATTTTCATCATATTCTTCATCATTCTTTTTTTTTCATGTGGGCGAGGTCGTTACAATAAGTGGAACTTGTCTGCACTGCCCTTGAGTGGGCTTAGAACGAACCGAAAGGGAGTGAACTGAATATACGGGCAATGGAATTGAAAATGTAGATTGGAAAATGCATTGGCCTTAATTAATGAGTTAAACAAACAATCATATATTTAGGCGTCTTGAAATCCCTGTAGACAAAAGATATATATATTTAATTACAAAATGAAAATGAATATTAAATAATCCAATTATTGTTCTTATCATTTTTTATGTATTAATATAATAATACTTAACATTTGTTTTTTCTATCATATTATACAAATTTCCATTTAATTTTGAATCATGGAAATAGTATATTACTTTTCGTTTTGCAACACTTGAGCACAAAGCTTTTGTGCCAACTGTACAAGTGTTGTAAAACGTCGTCAGGCTTTGTTTGATACATGTGAATGGCCGTTAGCTGTATTTGAGATGTGGTCAATAAACTTGCGTAGCTTGGCAGCCAAAACTGATTGCATAATGGAATTTAAGCTACCATATTTATAGCAATGTGTCGCGTACATATGCGAAAGAACTATAGCATAATTGAGAATAAGAGCATTTTTTCCCCTTCTTTTTTTTATTCTGACGCTCGCATTGTCAAGTCATGCTCGAAAAGTTGTCAACTGCGGGTTGTAGTTGTATTATTCTTAGAAGTTAAATATAACAAAACAAAATCAACACAAACTGGTTGAATTCCAACTGAATCAATGTAATCAGATTTGTGGGCAAAAGAGATACGTTCAATAGATCATTGAAGCCCAACACGAAAACAAAATATTAAAAACTGTACTAGAAAAAAAAAACTGAGAAAAAACAGTGAAAAAATCAAACTTAAGGAAAGAAAACAAACAGCATTGATTACGATAGCCGAAATACAAAAGACGAGACTCGAATCTCGCAAACGGGAAACCGTGCAACTTAATTATGACAATAGAGATCGAGGCATATGCCAGTGACAAGGCGTTATGTGCCAGGACAATTGCTGGAACAGCTTCATTAGCAGCAAGGATTCCAGACAGAGAAAATAAAGGAAAGGTGACAAAAGTTAAAATTAATGGAAAAAAGTTGCTGACTTAAACATAGTACAAAGGAAACCTGTGATTTTGAACTACGTGAGCGCTCAAAAATCAAAGAACAAGCAATAAAGTAACGATATAGTAAATTTATGTATATATATGTACTGCATGTATAGTAAAAGTATCTATTCATATGGGCATTCAATAGTTATGACTGTAATTGAACTGAAACAAAATTAAAGATACAAAAATGACTTTCATTTTAGTCGCTGGCCAAAGCCAAACGCATGGAACAATAGATAATGCCGCATATCAGCAGCAGCAGCAGCAACAGCAGCAGCAGCGGGTGCGGCGGCGTTTTGGGCAAAGGGTCTGCTGCATAGATTCGTATGCGTACGCGGTATTCCATGGATAACTCCCGGGGGAATTTGGATACGCATACAAACAAAAGCGTGTGAATGCGTGCCTCGAATGCGATATTAATCTGGCCAAAGACCAATAGCGTTTGCTTAGAGCCAAGCTGTTTTGGGACGCGCATCAATGGATTTTTAATAAATAGCCAAGAAAATAGTTAATGCTTCGAGATGCAGCAGATGTGAACGACTAAGAGTTACCCAGCTCTATATTCTAGTTGGAGAAATAATTACCAAAGATGAAAAATGTCTTCTGATTGCAGAATATATCTAGAGGACGAATGATATGGATCCGAGAGCTTTACATGTCAAACTTTTTGTCGATTTGAAAATCTAAATTTTTAAAAATATTTCACATGATATTTTGACCAAAAAATTCCAAAAAATGTTTTTTATATTTATGCAAATATTTGAAATGTAGATTTTTTTTTGGGGAACAAATCATGAATAAAATGCCAATGAACACGAAAATCGCTTTACTTGAAATGCGGCAGCTATGGATCCGAGAGCTGTACATGTTAAAATGATCGTATATTTTTTGTTGTACTGTACATACAAAATAAATAATACTTATAAATAGGCAGCATAAATGCCAATGAATAGCTAACGATATACAAAATACAAATACGGGGCACGTTTGCCTGACTTACAGCTTATCTAGATGCTGCTGCGGCTGCTCGCGATGGTGGTGGCTCTGACACCCTGCAAAATGGCTGGCGGGATGTGCACGGCGTGCAGGGGTAGGGGAGGCACTCGATAAGCCTGCTCGGTAACAGCAAACAGAGGCACAGGCAAAGGCAAACGATACGATTTACGTAGTTGGGGAGCCATTTGGGTGGTTTCAGCCCTTGGCCTGGGTCTCGGTGTTATGTACAGCTTATAGGCCAAAGTTGAAATATATCTTGTACAAATATACATATATATATATATATATATATATGTGTGTGTAATATATGGCTGTTATTTTTGGCGAATCATGTTTCGTTCATTTTTCAAAAGAAAAATGTTGCATGCGACGGCGGCAGCTACTTTTACTGCCACTGGCTGTGCCACTGCTAGAGAGCCAGCCAGCCCGGCCAGCCATCACTCTGCGCCCCTGAACTCCCAGTAACATATTCAATCCCAAGCCCAATTCCAATTTCAGAGCCAGCTCTTTGGCCGCTTCTTGGCTGTTAATAATAAAAGTTCGTGTGCGTGTCAAAGTTTGTTTGAAAAGCAGCCGCGTTGGATATGAAATTGGGCGCGGTTCCAAGCAGATTAGCAGCCCCAGCAGCAGAGGCCGCCCCAACAACAACAACAACAACAACAACAACAACAACAACAGAAGCGGCTTTATCGATATCAGACAAATGGAGCATATGACGGTGGAGAAATGTCGAGCGGGAAAAGCTCATTTTTCTTTTAATTTTCGTGCCTGTCAACTCAAAATGCCTACATTCATTTATAAAAACGTCCCGAAAATGTGCGCCTCATAATGGCGTCGCTCAAGCAGGACCCGCCTCCCTCCCATCCACCTCACACCATCTTCAACAAGAGCAGGATAATCCATTTTCGTTAATATAAGCAAAAACAACTGCAGCTGCTGGCAGCCAGATGAGTCCTTAGATTATATTAAAACGTGCCCTATTACATTATGAAATCAAAAGTTTTATATAACTCACAAAATCTCTCAGAATTATAAAAGTTGACATAACTACAAGTTGTATTTTTAAATTTGTATTAGGCACCCAGCTATCTTATGTTCACCTTATCTTTCGCTCTAGAAAGCGAAATGTAATTTAAAAAAAAAAAAGATATAGCATCAATTTGTATGTACATTATCTCGGATAAGATAAAATTGCCTATAAATCTTGTACGTTGTTTGTGTGCACTCAACTATGGGTAAAACCAAGTTGTAATTTAGTGCTTAATGTAGTCGTTGGGGGGGTTGGTAAAAGCCCAGGAAGTAATCATAAATTATATAATATATATATATAAAATTAATCTTACCAGTTTCATTATCAATTGTAAAGGGTATGCCACTCCATTCATTCGATAGATCGTCCAAATCTTGCGGTGGTTTCTTATCATCAATCAATGGCTGTGAGAATTTTAAAAATTATTAAAAGCTTTCAATAAATTATTACAGCAAGCTAACCAAAAAGCTTAGCCAAAGTTCGATAAGAGGTGATCCAGTTTGCAGATTTATACGATAACTGTTTTAATAATATCGGGAATAATATGTTAAAGTTTATTCAGTCTAATAAAGCTTTAAGCTTGAGCACTTTATATGTTTGAAATTTAAAATTCAACTTAATGTGAAAATGATGAAGTGTTAATGGTTATTTTCGATAAATCTATCGATTAATGTGTTCGGTTTAATTTTTTTTAAAGTAAAGCCCTTATAGTTATACAACTTTTTTACTTAATCTTAAAAATTACAATTTTGAAGGATGCCTTTCAATGTTTTGCTTTTGACATTTCTTGTTTAACAATTGATTGTACTCAATTAAGGTTTCATAATAAATGAGAATTTTACACTTTCATAGGTGCTTATCGATAATTTAAAATTAATCGATGACAACTTTTTGCAAGAACACGAATATTAAGTTAAGGTTAAGGTTTCCAAACTTAGCTGTGGAGCTTAAAAAGAGCTACTGCAGCTTTGAAATACTATTAAATTAAATTAAATTAATCAGATAGTTCATATGTTCATTGAACAATCGACGATATATTTCATTGTGCATCGCTTAGATACGCATAAAAAACATGTTTACTGGAAACTACGTCTTAATCTTTAGCTTTTTTGTTATCTCTGTAAAATTGTGAAATTCACATGTTCATTTCCAGCTACTTGCCTCAGTTTGTTGTAGATCTTCCAACGCCTTCAGCTTCTCGATATCATCATACTCGGCATTCTTATCGGTCTCATCGGCTTTGTCCTTCTTGCCCTTCGCCTCGTCTGGTGGCTGCTTGATGGCGGTATTGCCGCTGGCATAGGAGGCATTAATGATCTCCTCCTGATCGAGACTAAAGCCCAAATCGACATCCTGCTTGTAGAGCACCTCAGCGATTTCACTTTCCTATAGGTAATTAGTAAAAATTAGCTAATGGTTTCAAAACTGTTTTATAATCAAATAAATTGCGGGCGCAAATTTTATTCTAATCTATATGAAAACAAATTTACTATAAGAAATTTTAAGTCTTATTTACAAGACATAATCCATAGATGAACACTCTCATTATTATAGGGATTATTATTATTTAATGTATTTTTTTTGTAATTGGGATTTTAAATTAATTTTTTTTTATCTATAATGTAAATTTCACTTTGTTTTTGTGGCGTTTTTTGGATAGTAGATATGCGCTCTTAAAAGTGGTCTATCGGAGCCAGTTTCTAAAGAGAGACTGAATACCATGAATCAGACATAAGTCAGAAATTACAAGAGTCTATTTGCTCTTCGGCTATATAATATTTTTTTTACCATTTTATAAGGCGGCTTTTGTTTCTGCTGATAAGACGTGTCTATAGATAAAAAAATACGTCAGCAGGCAACCCCTGGCCCACACTTTGAGGCAAGTGTAAGGCGCATATATAAATTTATTAGTTATGTAGTGCGAAAAAAATATAAAAAAAGCAAAAAAATTGTATTGGACTTTGCAAATGCTCTTTAGCAACTTTTATAGAGTGTGAACTGTGAACAAAGAGCGCATTATTCATATCAATTAGACGCTCTTGCTCTTTACTTTATCAATTAATATATATTTTTTTCAAAACCTTATCGGCCCTGCTGTTTTTAGAGCGCGCTACACTTAAGAGAATTCTACACTTGTCAGAAAGCAAAGCGTTTAAAAATTTTGAAAAAAACCCATTTGAGTGGAAATTTAAAAATTTGCAAATTCATGCGGTTGCAAAAATTTTGTTTTTGGCCTCAAATTAAAGCGTTAATGATGCATTATTAACGCCGGTCCGTAACCGGAATTTAATCCTTTTCAGCCAGCAAGTCAAATGAAGTTTTTGGCCAAAACGAAAGAAAATACAAATATATAAAAACTGGGCGTCTTAAGCCTTCAAAGACAACACGGAAATTTTGCTTTAGAGTGCAGCGCAGGTAGAAGACTCCTTTATGCAGGGATAATCACAGGATAATGGCGCACATTAGCGAGTGTCCAGCCAGCAGTTTGTAAAATGTGGTTGTTAAGGAGCTCTCTGAGTAACCTCGCCGGGCAATGACACAACGGAACGGCACACAAAAAGCATTCCGAAATCATGACAAGAATAAGCATTGATGGCTTAATTAAAATGTTTTACCAAACAGCCATTCATATATATTTCTATTTATTTTTCAGCTTGTATATTTTATTTTTTAATTTTCCAAGCGACAGTTTTTCCTCTGGATTTTTTCCTCCCCTCATTGAACGGGCCACATTTTCTTTTTAATGAAATTGTTTTGGTAGCATTGTGAGGTTTGCTTGAACTTTTCTGCGCTATAAAACAAAAAGCAATCAATCATCGACTCGATGTATGTGTGAGTGTAAGTGTAAGTGTGTGTGTGTGTGTGTGTGTGGAACCACGCCTATCTCCTGGATTAGTCAGCAGTATCCGAGCGAGCATGGCGGCGGCATCATTGGTCTCCTCGGTCCAAAAAGGGCCGCCGCCGACGCTGCTGTGAGCCCAATCAATTGCTGCCGCACAACGCTGACAGCGACGTCGGCAGAGACGCGACTGCACACCCTGCGGAGGATGAGTGTGTGCTACAGTGTGTGTGTGCCGGATTGGTCCCCTTTTGGAAGCGGTGCACATGCTGCGTGTTGCGCATGTTCGTTAAAAATGAGCAATTAAGCGAGTGACAGAGAGAGTGAGCTAGAAAGTGTCTGCGAGAGAGCGAGTAAGAGCGTAAGGCGAAAGGGAGAGTGGCAGGGGCAGGCAGTGTCGAGAGGGGGGATTTCATTTGAGGCCTGCAGCTACTGCTGCTGATTAGGAGCTATTGTCGGTCAGTCTGTGCGCGACTAGAATCAATGTGAATGCGTACAAAGGGTAGAGTATGCTTATAGCTAAAGTGGAAAAAATAAAGGTGAAATTCATTTACAAGGCATGCGATAGCCAGTTGGCAACCTTACTATCTACTTGTTAAGTTCGAGTTATATGTTAGACAACAAATTTAATTTTAGAACAAACAAGTAACGAGCTTAAAGCTTAGTTTAGCAACTGAGTGCATGTACTTTAAAGCTTCTTAGACTGCGCACCTATCAAGACATAAACTTGCAATGCATTTGATTTACCATTGACATTGCCATGAGGATAAAAATTAATATTAACATAACTTAACACTCTCGAAAATTCGATGTTATATTAACTAAGCAAAAAATAATACAATAATTTAGGCTTGTAGGTTTTTAATACAAATAAACCATTTTTATAAATTAAAACATATGTACATAAATAATTAATATAAGTATTCTATTTGTATGCATGTAAATGTACAATTATTTCGATTATAATATACATTAGAAGTCGATAAAGCTATCGCCTTATAGGGTTCAAATATTTATAGCCTTATCAAAGGCAGCCACTTAAAAGAAATTTACGTGCCGATTTTGAAGGCATTTATAAATTAAAGGCAATCAATTTATAAAATGTGCAAACATAAGTTTTCAGTGAAATCTAGACTATGTAAAATAAAAATTCGTCGCATAAAACAAACATATTGGGGGTTTCATGGTAAGAAGCTACGATTGGATGTAGGAAGGTATGATAAGCAGTCAAAAGATAACTGAATACTTGAATGAAAAAATCCCAAACTGTATCTTAAAATACTTAAATACGATTAAGGAAATTATAAATCATTTAAATAAGTATTGACAAAATACTACTAAGAAATATGTCATTTATTGAGAAAGAGTTTTCTTTAAATTTCACATTGAACATTGATTGTGAAATCAAAAATGATTCATATTTAAAGCAAATATATTCAAGAACAAACTATTCTTTAAATTTAAAAATTAAAAAACATTACGCTCTTTTTTATAGTTATTTATTTTTAGAGATCTCAACCGATCTTTTAATAAAAATGTATTTCACAACATGCCGACAAGTAGCAATAATGCTGTCAAACTGATAAAAACAAAAATAATAATACACCTTAATAGCAAAAAATAACGCATTTAAGTAAAACAATAAACCACTTAATATAAAACGGAGAGTGTAGAATGACCTTGAACTATGAAAAATTTCGAGTAAAACTTGTACAAATATTATGAAAGAAAACAGTCCAAGGGGCCACGTGTTGCGCTCTCCCCGTGTAAAGAAATCTACATGTACACACACACACACACATACATCTAGTTATAAAGGTGGTCGACATTGATAAGGATGCCTCAGGTCTGAGGCGATAAGGCGACAGATTACGTTCCACTTTGAGAAAAACAAATGTTTGGGCAACTGCTTCGTGGTGGCAGGTTGTGAAAACTTGAGTTAATCAATCAACTGCTTACATCAAAATATTGACACTTGCTGCATTTTGTTGCAGCAATTAGTGCACCATTAACTGACCACAAAATTCGACCAAGATTTCATGATTTCTGTGGCAAGATAAATGTATTTTTGATCCTCGCTTATTCTATGTTGTTTGGCGGCAAAATACAAAAGTTTCAAGTGAAAGCAAATGTCGGCAATGGTAGAAAGTGCACAGAATACAAAAAAATAAAATAAAATAATACTAAAAAAAGTACAAAAAGGAAAAGACAGAGAGCGACAACAAGGAAAGGAAAGGAAAGGAAAGGCTCAGTGCCAAATGCGGCACAGTCGCCGACTGAGGCTAAAAGGTTGGCGAACGTCATTAATAAAGCCTCGCAGAGATTTTTGATGACACCTGAACTGACAGCCGCACGAACGAGCCGGGCCAGATCACTTCAGTGCATTTGTATCCGTAAGATACACACAGATACACGCAGGCGGGCGGCAAGTGCGGCAACTGTGGCGCATATTAATCATGTGCTCGTCAAGCCTTCAGTCAGTCAGTCAGTCCGTCAGGCAGGCAACCAGCCCGCCAGTGCCCACCAACAAAGCAACTGCAAACTCAAGTGGCCAAGTGCAGCTAGTAGCTTAGTACCGTTGTACAGTTAACGCTCAATACAAATTTCAATATTTGTTGTTAACATATGACAAAATTGATATTAGAACTAACAACTCAAAATCCAATTAAGAACTGTTAATAATATAAGTGTTTTACTGTACTTGTTATTTATTACTTTTAAAATAATAAAATTACCAAATTTGCAACAAAAAGGTAAATTATGTTAATAAAATGAATTTTCTTCTCTTGCAACGAGTCAAACAACAAATAAAAAAAATTTTACAAAAGAATATTGTTGAAATAAGTTTAAAAAAATTGGGAAACTTTATTTAATTTTAAATAAATGATTTGTATTTTAAATAATAAATTTTACTTTATTTACCAATTGATAGAAAATATTGAGTATAAAATTCATTACAAACATCCAATTATATTCTGAATTTATTAAATTTTTTTGTTTTCATATATTAGATAAGCAAAAAAAACCAACTGATTCCAATTAGCGAGCGATCACTGTAATTGTTAGCTGCACATTTGTACATTGCACAAGTTTTCTGTGCCGCTAACCGCAACGATAACGCCCTTAGCTTTAATAACCGTTCATTTGTGTCATCTTTTGGTTTTGCATTCGATTGCGCTTTTATTAACAACATTTGCGCTCAACACTCGCAGCTCAAAAATGCACTCACACGCACACAACGCCGCCCATCAATCGATTTGACATCTGAACTTTGCCAGGCGAGCTACCTTACACGTTCTCTTTCGCTCTCTGCCGACACACACACACCAAACACATATACGCACTCTCACTCAAGCAGGAGCTCAGCTCTGTTGTCTCTTTCTGTCATATTTTGATGGAGTGCAAGCGCCGCCTAGTTAGCTACGCTGGCCGACAGGGGGCAGCACTTGCTGCACAGTTTATGCACATTTGGCAAACATAAGCCGTAATTAACGGTATTTAATTATGGAAATTAATAATTGAGCACTGTGAGAAACCAAGAAACAGACGCGCACAGCAGAAACAAATAACATGTTTTTTCTTTTTTTTTCCTGCTTTTTTATTTCTTATATATATTATTTTATAATCGCACATATTTTGCACTTTTTTCGCATTGTGCTGGGGGTAATTAGGTGGAAATGCAACGTAATTACTGGCAAATGATTTTTCAATTTGGCACTTAAAAAACTGCTGTTTTTTTCTTTTTCTATTATTTTTTAACACCATGTGAATAGAAAGTTTATATTTGTTTTTGAATAGATTTAAGCACCAACCGCCAGATAAATGTGCATATGCTTGTACTCCTCATTTAGACACATTTTGCCAAGATTATAATTTTGTTTTTGGTGCAAAAAAAAAAATTTTTCTTCCCGTTTATTGGGGCTGCGACACGTTTTTTAAGTACTGTTTTACACTTGAAATGAGCATTCAGCAGACTGAAAGTTTGTTAAACTTAATGTCGATGTTTTTAAGGCCCTATCGTTGTTGTTGATTTTGTTGTTGTTTTTTTTTTTCGTCTGGTCTGATTAGCAGTCGCTGACAGCGAGAGCCCATAAAATATTTGATTACTTTAATTGATAAAGTTTTGTTTTGCGCTCAGTTCTAAAATTTATATTGCATACATAGGCAAACACATACACTCAAACAACTAAAGACTGATAAGAAAAGTTAAAGTAAAAAGGAAAAAACAAACTGTTGTGGTAATAATACAAATATACAATTCAAGTTGGTATGAGCCTGACAACAGAACATTCCAACTGGAAAATAATCAAAATTTTTTTACCGCCGTAGTAACTGCTAGTCGAATTCTTATCTTGAAATACCCTATTCATCGCAAGCAACCAACACAAACACTTAAAGCACAAAAGTTCAGGCAATCAAAAGCTTTTTAACATAGTAAAAAAATACGCTAAGCCAATTGGGTTGTTGTCTTGGCTGAACGCTTTCTTGGGCAACATGTTGTATGGTAACAAATGTTGTGCCGACTGTTGAATTTACAATGTGGTGAAGAGCGAGCGCTGAGTTAAGAGAGGGAGAGTGCACGCTGAATATGAAGCAAAACTTATAAAGTGTGGTGTGTAAAAATGCCGGTAAAACAGCTGTTTGCGTTATTTGTTACGTTATCAACCCGGCGCAACCCACAAGATCAAAAGCGGTGCGACTGTTGAATTAAATGTATATAAGCTGATTAAATAAGAAATGTTATTTAATGAATGCAAATAAAAATTTTGATATAAATATATATATAGCATGTGTAAATGAAGCTTTGCTCAACATAATTGTGTTATATTTATAAGACAACACGGCTATATTTATAAATATAAATATTATTCTCCAGTTTAAACCTCAACACGAAGCTTCGACTGAAAGCGAAGTTCAACGAAACCTTTGCTGCGATTTATTTTTGTTCTTGTTGCTTTCTTTCCAAGTTTATTTATTCTCTTAAAATGAACGCCACACAGTGAAGGAGAGAGAGGGAGAGAGATACCCAAAAATAAGAACAGCAACAACAACGAAAATTGTCAATATAAGCGAATCTGCTAAACAAAAGATAAACCCAAAAACCAAACAGCTTTGTGTGTGTTTTCGTACCTTTGTGTAAGCTACACTTACATTTAGCGAAGCTTTGGAGAGAAGACGCTGCTGCCAACATAAGGTAGACGACATTTAACGCCACAAGTGTGTGACCTCATCTCTCGCACACACACACACACAAGCCTGCTGAAGCTTACAGGTGCACGAATAAGAGCACAAACAGACAATTTCGAGGTGATTAACGATCTGTGCTTGATGGTTGCAACAACATTAGGAAGCGTTTTATAAATATATGTAGGTACAGTGAAAGCTCCAGTATCGGACAGACAGCGGACTTGGGTAAACATTTTCTTAAGCTGCTCATTATATTTTAAATAAAACAACTTTTCAGCAACTAAAAATATGCATAATAATAAATAAAACTTTAAAAGCCAAGGAAAACTTATGTACATAAATACAATTGAAATTAATACATATAGCCAAGCTGATCTATAAAACTGTCAGATGTGTAAGGACAAAAATCAAAGCCAAACGCTATGCTATTCGTAAAAGTGAGCGGCAACTAGAAACAAAATAATAAAAACCAGAACGCCAGCTAATTGACCCATTTGACAATCGCATAGATACACAGATAAAAATACTTTTGCATATAAATACACATACACGCATATGTATTTTAAATGCACAAATGCAGCGCTGCAAAAATGGAAAACATTTCGTGACATGATCTAAAAAAAATAAAACAAAAAAAAAAAAAAAACAACAGCAAGAATATGCATGAGTAAAAACCAATGGAAAATATAAATCGGTATTAGTCACCCCATACAATGAATATATATATATACATATATATGTATGGCTGTACAAACTTATATCCACACATAAATATTTACATACAAAGTATTTAAAATGCAATTTGCGTTGAGAATAACACAAATTTTGGTGCAGGAGCATATGTTGATGGCATTCGGTGTTCAATTAAAAAAAAAATAAAAAACTAAAAAAAATGTTTGTAATCGACAGTTGCATACCCTACAAAAAAGTTATTGCTTGGACTTAAGAACTTACAGACAAAATACTAAAGTTGTTTATTAAGTTCTTATTTAAAATAGATTTGTATTCAAATATAAGTTTTAAAACAACTTTAAAAAAATATATAAAAATATCCTTTGTAAAGAAACAAAAGAATTAATATCTATTTTTACAGTGCAATTTATTCTGTATTTTTTTTTTTCATATAGAAAAGAGACTTCAACAAGAAAGCTAATTATGCATAAACAAAATGTGTTTGCCAGCCAAGCTACCCCATAAAGCACTTGATTACGAGACATAAAAGCAATGCGAGCGAATGTACATTGCAAATTATAAATATACAAGCTAATTTTAACGCACATTTTAATATCAATATATTCATATATGCAATTTTTTTCAATTTGAGTTAAGACTTCAAGAGAAAAAGAAGATGCGTCTTATTTTTTTTGCACGTTCGAATGATCAGATTGAGAACGAGGAAAGCTATTTAGAAAGTAGCCAGAGTTCAAAGTATTATGAGAGTTTTGACTCCATAATGAGCTGCCAGAGAAATGCGACACTAATTGCCACGAGCTCATTTGTTTCAAGAAAAATAAGTTAACTGTGAATAATATGCCATGATAAAATTTATAATTGCATTTTAACTACACTGCTTTCTATATTGTTTAACAATTGGTTAAATTTATAAAAAACTCCTAATTTATTACGTAAAAACACGATAAGAGAACTTTTTTAAAGTTCTATTTTGTATAAGTATTATGCAAAAGATTTCCTAAATAAAATACATATATATTATATCTTTATCTAGATATAGAATATTTGTACTCATTTTCGAATTTTAAAATACCAGACCGAAATCGTCTATAAACATAGACAACTTATCGTGTGTCTAATGGAAAACTAAAAGTATTACTCAAAAGAGTCGGGCAAAAGGGCAAAAACCTTCACCACCTTCATTAGCAAGTCAAAGATTCAAGTAGTTGGCAATGTTTCGCTTCGTATTTAGAACACGCACTTAGCACACATACATATACATATACATATATATATATTTGTTGTGATTGGCTGACTGATTAATTAATTTACTGCGGTCAGATTTAACTCTGAGATCTAAGAAGTTATATTTTTGAAAGTAGTTCCGATTTTCTATATATGTAAAAACAGGTTCAAATTAATTTTCCCAGTTTCAAAATTGTTCAAAGTGTTATTTTCACTTTTCAGAAAATACATTCCCCTTCAGTGAAAAATATGATTTTCAATTTGATGAGAAATATTTTCAACTTTACCTATATGATATGCATTAATAGGTATAATTATATTATACAGATATAATTATAGTTGAAATCAGTTTGAATAGGCTTTGTTAGGATGTGTTTTGAGTTACCTCCTCGACGACCTCCACCTCGTTGATAATCCCGAAGGGCTCCTCGCTGGTCAAACCCTCCACTTCGCAGGCATTGGCAACCTGGGAGCAGGCAGCTGCTTCCGCATCCGAATTGTCCTCGCCAAAGAGCCGATTCAACAGCAGATCCTCTTCCTCATCATCATCATCATCAACACCATCATTATTATTATCCCGATGTTTGGGCACACCGGCAGCAAATCGCTGCACGGTCAGGCTTCCTCCGTTGCCGGGATGGGGGGTGCTGTCGTTGAGCGCATTTGACGCATCCGCCGACTCCTGGTGGCCCAGTCCGTGCACTCCGCCGGCAAAGCCGTGCAGGAAGGCGGCCAAACTGAGATCCAGCTGGGTGTTGTTGTGCACCTGCTGTTGCTGCTGTCCGTCCTTGAGCGGCAGGTGGGCGTACGGACTACTGTACGGCAGATCACCGTAATCGCGCAAATCGGCCATATTCTGTTCCCAAATCGAGCGCTGATCCAGCAATAAATCGGGCGACAGAAATATATCCAGCTCTGGCGTCGCGCCCAGACTATTCCCGTTATCGCTCGTCGTATTGATGTGAATTTCGCCCAGTGCCGCGGCGGCTCCGTTGCCCGTCGTGCCCGCTGCCACCGTTGAGCTGGACACGCCTCCGCCGCTGGCCGAGCTGCTGCCGGTGCCGGGCGCACTCTGCAAATCCTGCAGGGCAGCGGTCTGCACGCTGCTGTTGCCGGTCGTGTTGTGCAGATTCATGACGAAGGTGGTGGCATTAAAGCTGCCCACGGGCAGCTTATACTCGCTGCCCCCGCCGCCGCCACCCGCCCGATCGTGATGATGCGGCTGTGGGTCATCGTAGCGCAGCAGATCCTCCAGCAGTGGCATCATGCCCTTGCGATTGCCATACGGCTGCTGCGTCTCGATCATCGGCACCGTGCGCAGCATCTCCAGCTCCCAGCCATCGCCGTGGGACAGCTCCAGTTGCGCATCCCAGCGGCGCAGGCGCTGCTGCAGCAGCGTATAGTCCGGGTCCACATGCAGCAGACTCAAGGCCAGCGCCAGCTGCAGCATTTTCATTGCGTACGCTTTCTTGTTTGAGATCATTTTTGGGGCCGAGGTTAAACACACAATTCAATGTGTATACTAAATTGTAAGAGAGATCAAGCTGATCGAGTGGGTGTTCTTATTGTTTTTGTTGCTCTTGTTGTTGTTGCTGTTGTTGACCCCCCTCCGCACGCCCGGCCAGACAACAGCCCGCGCTGGCTGCGCCGTCCGTGCGTTCAATGCCGTTTCCTTGCCGCGCTCCGCTTCACTTTCGACCAAATCGCATACAGCACAAATATATATGTATCTGGCTTTATATGTGCATATAAATATATATATATAGATATCAAATATATATAAATTGAGCTGCGCAAAAAGCAATTTCTTATTTGTTAAAAACGCAATTTTCTCCTGTTAATTATTATTATTGTTGTTGTTATTGTTGCTGCTGCTGTTCAATGTTGTCCCCGTGTTTGTTTTTCGCCTTCTTCTTCTCAATAATCTCTTTGTTGTTGCTTTACTGCAAATATAAAATCAGTTAGAGGTCAAATATTAGTATATATTTAGTTAATCGCCGTGTCAAATATAATTTGTGCAAATCGTAAATGTTGTTTTAATGAATTGCTTTGTGAATGCTCAAAGTTTTCTTTTTTTGTTGCCAAGGAAATGCAACAGGAAATACAAACATAAATACCAAGTGTATCTATATATGGATATATATCATATATTTCAAACAACTTCCGCGCATATGAACACTGAATTTGACTATGGGAAAAGTAATTTCCTAAATTTTCTGAACACTCTCGAAACATTTATGGAGGGGGTAAAAAAGAATATGCATTAATTTAATTACAGGGCTAATTAAAACAAATATCACTTAGGAATAATCAATTCTGTGTGTGTGTAGTGTATTCTAAGTACAGTGAACACTGGTTTACTGCAACTGTACAAAATGAGCGTTGATATCTACCTATACACATGTGCAAAACAAAGCAAAAATATGTAGATTTTGATATTTTGAAATTTTGGAGCCAGGTGAGGTATTTAACACACTAAATATTCAAAATTACGAGGAGATCTCGGAGATAAGCTATCGATAAAAACTGGGCGGCCTATCGATCGTTTGCAATTATAATGAAAGGGAGTAGGAGAGAGATACAATGAAGGAGTAAGAGAGAAAGAGAGAGTAGGAGACAGAGAGAGAGGAGTAAGAGAGATATGAGAGAGTTAGAAAGAGAGAGAGTAAGAGAGAGAGAGAGAGAAAGACAAGTAAGAGAGAGAGAGAGAAGAAACAGATTTAGAAAGAGAGGACTTTTCTGATATTTCAATCCAGTTTCTCTCGCATGTTTAAACTTATAAATCTATTTGTTTTGTATTTAAAGTTGTCATCTACATTGGGAGCGCCACGTCTATGCGGCCCAGTTGAGGTGTGCGTCTGGCTGCCCCCGACCCGCCGCCTGAGGCCGACTGCCAAAAATAGCAAAGCACGCGACAGACACGACTGCGTGAACTTGAACTTGTTCAAGGTCTTTGGTAAAATTTGGGCGCAATAATATAGGGGTGGGGGCGGGGCGGTAGCGCGACGCGCACAGATAAACGATGCAAGTTCAAGGAGAGTCGAATTGATGAAAAATGTTAGTCAGAAACGATATAAAAATTCTTTGTTTAAAGGCTGCAACACATATATCTATATACATATTCATATATGTATATATATACGTGTGTGTTAAATACAGTAAAATAAAACAATATTCGATTAGCACAGACAAATCACAAAAACAAAAAATCAAAAACAGCAAATACAAATGCAGTTTTTAATAAGCTTTTAACGCGCTTTGATGTGTATGAAATAATGGGTGAGAGTGAGATGCACATGTATGCGGGTGTGTATGTGTCGGGCAGTGCACTCACCTTTTTCTCCGCGAATTTCAATTCGCTTTTCGGCTACAAGAAGCTCTCCTGCTGCTTGTGACTTCAACGGTAAAAACTGCGACGCAGTAAAAATGTTGTGCGATGTTTTTGCTGTTGCTCCTGCAGAATGCTGTAGATGAATGTTATTTTACCGTTGTTTGTGTATTAAACGCCAGCGCACGTCGTTGACGTCGCTGCCGACGCAGTTGATTTTGTTTAACACTGATGCTTTTTCCAATTGCACGCGGCTTCAGTTGAATTTTATTGTTAATTGTTTATTGTTATTTTTTATGTGGCGCTCAATTAATCAACATTTGTTTAGCTGCATTACTAATAATTGGTTTAAAATTGATTTCGTTAGCATTAATACGTCAAATTTGTGCGACGTCCTTGAACTTGGCCAATGGACTTTCGTACTAACACTTTCTACTGCAAACGCATATCTGTTTTATTGTCTCACTCACACGCATACACTGACATGCATATATGTATGCCTGTTCGTCTGCAATTATTTTGTTATTGCATTGCGGTACAGCTCTAAATGTTAACTGTTGCTGTCGCTTTTACTCTGCTAACCCTCTTTGCTTACGCACTGCAAGCGTGCGTGAATGTGTGTGTGGATGTGTGTACATATGTTATGGTGAAATCGTCATTTGTTTAAAAACATACACTGATATTTATTTATCATTATTATTCGTTTTTTTTGTTGTTTTGCAATGCCAAGTGCTTTTTATGCTTTGTGCCTATTTATTTCACCGTTTGCTTTTATCGCCATTTTCTGGTGTGATTCACACAAACAAACGCGCACTGCTGTTTTTTTTTTGTCTTGACACACACACAGTTACATGCGTTTGCTTTTCATGACATCAATTAACTTATACTTTTAATTAAATGCAAAATAATTTGATTTTTATAGCAATCAAAGCTCACGCACACACACACTGGCAAACACAAACACACCACACCACATGTCATATGCATATCAGAGTAAAATCAACACAACAGCAGCGGCAGCAACAGCCGAAGACGAAGAACAAGAACAGCACAGAACACACACACACTCATATTTACACGTACACGTATAAACAACGGATGTACATTTTAAAAAAATTTAAACATTGTTTTCATTGCGCAGTTTGTGCTTATAAAAAAAAAAGAAACTTCGAGAACAACAACAATTTAAAAGTTCTGTCCAGGCTTGAACTTTGCATTCCCAAATATATATTTGTATATGTATATATATTTATCAAACAATTCTCATTTTGGCATCAATTTCATTAATTCTATGCAGCTTGCAACATGTCAGCTGAGCGCAATGGGAGCGCAACAGAGAACATATTGCTGAATTGAGTGGCTTTGGCTGTTGCTAGCCTACTGTTGTTGCTGTTGATGTTCACCACATCACAATGAGCTTGCATATTCATTTAGTTTTTGATTTGGTCGATTGCAAAGAAGCCATTTGTAAAAGAACTGCAAAAACACGAGTTATTAAATGTGGCTCCGTTTAAGCACACACACATTCAAATACTCAGGCACACACACGCACACATACACGCAAGCAGAATTTTGTATTTTGCACTTTTACGCGGTTTCTTTTGCATTACTTTTCGCTTTTGACAAATTGTTATTGCGACTTTCTCTTTGCGTTGCGTATTCGTTGGCTTACATATGATTAAAAACAATGGCGCACACACACATACAGATAAACGTGTTGTTAAAGTTAACGTTTGCGTTTGGTTTTATTATTTTCACAATATTTCTTCACGACTCGGCGGACGTCTGACAGACGTCTGCTCACCGCGCTTTTAAAACAACAAATACAATTTATGGCAATTATGGCATATCTCTGCTATAAAGCACAATTCTGTTAGCTTAACATTAGTGATGTAACATTTTGTTATCGCTTTGTGAACTTATCGAGTTTTACTCAAAATGTTAATGCTAATGCTCAAGTGAACTGTCAACTTGCTGTTGTTGCTCAACTGAACTGTTATGGGAACTAGCTTTCTTTAACTATTTGGTGAACTAGGTCATCGCTGTGGTGAAAAGTGGCGGCGAAAACAACAAACTGAGTAGATTGTGTGCAAACAATTGTGTGCACAAAGTTCACAAAAGTGGTGTGATTTTGATGGCAGAGCTTTTTCAGCTTTCTGCTGCCTTTATAATAAGCTTTTATGATACTTTACAGTTACTCTTAATACTAAAATTGTTTGTGCCCGCAATTTATTCATTTAAATTAATGTAAAATACGTAACTTTTCTTATTTTAAACAAATTAGTATTAAATAAGACTTGAAAGCTTACCAGGGTGGTATAATTGAATCCAAAGCACAGCAAATTCCGTTGAATAGTGGGCGTTTCCAAGGCCGTTTCCAAGGAGTACTTTGGTGGCACGGCCGGGGTCGGGGTCCTGGCCGGGTTGGGCAAGTTGGCTGGCGTCGATGCCACAGTGGGCTTTATTAAAAGCTTCGGCATCGAGTCCAGCGGCTTAAAGGACCTGATCATCTTTTTCCGCTTCAGCTGGGTTGCGCCTGATTTGTAGTCCTCGATATCCTTCACCGGCGAGAGCGATTGCATTCTGGGTAAATCCTCCAAATTCATCATGGTGTATTCTCATTTACTATTTACGAGTCAACAGCTGCAAAGATAAAAACATATAAAAATTGCACATGGTACAGGGTATACACTATATTATATATCTATGTTTTATTTATCCATTTACAAAAATTGTTAAATATTTATTCATTTTGTATCATATGTCATTATCCTTATCATTGTTGCCCCCCCGGAAAATTATCGGAAGCTGAAGATTAGAATTTACACATATGTATATATGTATATATATATATATGTATGGGTTATCTTCGTTCACTGAGAAAAAAAAAACACAATTTTTGTAACTTATTAATCGGGGCTTATTTGCAGTTTCTTCGTAAAAGTATTTAATATATATATAAGAGCATTTAAATAATTAAATTAAATGTAAAAATGAATAAATACGCGTAATATAAAATATGCCTAAGATTTTTATATTTTTTATATTATTATGATTTGTTCAAGCATTTTATTTATGAGTCATTTGATAACATAATAACTAAATTTTAATAAACTTAATGTTCGAAAAATTACCAATTTATTAATAAACACTACAAGAGGCAATTTTTAGTGGTGTATACCCCATTATAACAGGTGTCTGGTTATATGGCGATAAGATCGTTGTTAAGTCGAAATATTGATAACTGCGCCGCGACAATTAAGCATTTTTGATAAGACAAAAAAGTCCATATAAAAACATATATACATACATATGTATGTATTATTTATATTTGTATTAATCTACGGCCTTGAAGCCCAGATGAAAATATGATATAGTCTCTTTGAATAATTCAGCTTCTTGTTGTTTTTGATAAAAGGGATCCATACGTAATCAATGGATTTTATATGTATATTATGTATATATATATATATTATTATATATATATATTAGTAAAACTTTATTACATATAATATTATATATAGATTGGTTTTTGCCGGGGTATGTACTTATTTTAAATGTATATATGTGAACGGAATATTTATCTTTTCGAAACTGGTTTATAATTTTAAAATATATTTAGCTTCTTGATGTTTTATACTCTGTTTCGTCTTGTAACACTGTCTGGCTGTCCCTTCGTCGAATGTGAAGAAAAAATCGTATAATCCTAAAGGTATACATTTTTCAAAGTTTAAACAACAAATTATTAAAATATATGAGTAAGAAATATTTTTTTTAACTTTCTGTTATTAAAAAAATATTATTAATATTATAATAGAATATTCGTAATAATATAGTTCTTCTTAAATAGTTCTGTTCTAAAACTAATTTCGCATTTGCATTTTTAATTAGACTATTTATATATATTTCTCCCACCCACTGCTTTCCCGTCATAGTTGTAAAGTTACAATAATTAAAGAGAACAGAGCATTGTGCAGTCGGTTACATCCAATTGTAATATTTATAATTGTATTGTTTATATGGGCTTTTTATAGGTGCGCATAAACTTCAGACGTGCTCAGTCTCCGTTTTCTTATTCCGCGTTAACGTAGGCTCTATATATATTTTTGGAATCCACTCTGGAGGTTGTTTTAAATGTGATACACGCGAAGCTTTCAATTGAAAGCGTGCTCTTTTAATTAAAGGTCGCCGTTTAAAGATCGACCTGAAAGTTGACAAAATGCTGCCCAACTGCGTGCGGCATTGATTTTGATTAGAGATTTATCTAAGGTGAGCCATCTTTTTAAAGAGGAAAAGCTTTTGAAGCTTTGACAACATTCGGCAGCTATGCAAATGATGAAATTTGTCAAAATTTCTTGTGTGGGGCGCTCTCAAAAGCATGTCAAAACCAGTTTTGTTTTTTTTTATTAATACGAATTTTTTTGTTAGGGGTCTTGTCTTTTTGCACATCTTTTAAGCAAAACGAACGGTATGGCTGATAAAAAATCCCCATCCAATACGTGTGTGTGTGTGTGTGTGTGTGTGTGTGTGTGTGTGTGTGTGTGTGTATTTGCATGAAGTACAAAACATGCCCATATTTAATTAAGCAATTATTTAAGTACACATCGAGTGTATCGTAGGGTACAGTCTCACCTTAGAATTGAACGCAGAAAACAGAAGGAAATGATCGTGTCACTAATATTAGCACTAGTCAATAACAAGCTGACCCAACTAGCAATTATACTTGTCAAGTCTACGCAAATATATGTGAGTATATCATTTGAATCATGGGCAAATTAAATATATACCTGTGTATTTAGAGTAGTAATTAAATTTACAATGCTGGAACGTAAGATATGCTTGAAAGAGCCGCTAAACAGCTATTAACATTTTTAATTTTCTACACACACACACACACACACACAAAGACACACAAACACTCAGTCAATTCTACGCAAAATTCTAAGGAAAAACAAATATAAATATGTATTTATTTATTTATAGCCTGTTACACCCTGCACTCGCTTTGACAGGGCATAACAAAATTGTGAAATTCTTTGTGAACATTTGAAGTGTGCGAATTTTAACTATTCCATATTTGTTTATGCATTAAAAACAAACCTTTAGCCGCAACGTTCAGATAGCTTTGGGTTTTCATCACTCGAAGGTGTCTTAAATTTGAGAAAATCTATAAATATTATTTTGGAATTTCGTTTATAATAATACAGACGTCGCTCGTGAAATTTAACGACTTTTGTTTTAATAAAAAGTAGTTTATAGCATAATAATAATATTTATTTAATAAAATTAATAAAAAATAATAACAATACAAATACTAACAATAATAATAGTAAGTTACAAATTTTGTATCGGGAGCAACCGAAATCTACAAGGATTCTCAAGCTGTTATTTTGTTAAATCTTGTTTTTGTCTATCTAGCTGTCTTTAGCTTTAAAACTGACGAAGACATTTATTTTGCCGATAAACACGGTCTTATATAAAAATTGTGAAGTCTCTAGCTTCAAAAAGGAACACCAAATAACGTTCAGAAGAAAGATTATCCCTGCACTAAACCAACAAACTTACTTCATTTTGTAAATGAAAATAAAAATTTAAAGTGTTCATTGATTCAATAAATATAATGGTTATTTGGTTTTTGCACAATAAATATAGTTGCTCGATAATATCTTTTATTTCAAAATAAAGCAAAGATTTTTAATTCAACATACTTGGAAGATAATTGTATAATTTTAGAAGTTTGACTAGCAAATATTTATATAATAAATAAAAAAATGAAAACTAAATAAGTTTGTCAATAAACGAACTCAAAATGCATTAAAATATATTTGAATTATTTAATATTATATGAATTTAGCCAACTGAGGATTGGAGGATCCGAGCTTGAAACTGAATATCGGCTATCATGAAATCCAATATTTTGTAAATCCAATAAATTGAAAAACGATACAGCCTATAAAAATACAAATTTGTAAACATGTATCATTTTGTTTATGCAGTTCCGTGCACCTGTGCGTATACGTGTTGCCTTTGCTAAATACACAAAGGGTATCCACTAGCTGACACAGACACTATAGACTTTTGTATTGTTATGGTCACTGTAGAATTTGTTGTTTCATTTGGGGAGGCGGTTGGTTTTAGGGCGTTCTAAAGAGCAAACCATAGCGATGACCACATGCCGGTAATTTATACGAATCCCATTTTATTTTGTACATAGAAAAGTCTCTGTTTACAGTGGGATGGAAAATATTTGCAAAGCAATAAGCACACACACACACATGTTCATATAGTATAGACCATATTATGGCGATCACTGGGCAATCATCAGTGGACGGACAAGCGTAGTGATTTTTCCAAGGCACAAACACTTTGACATACGGACACACACACTAACACACAGACACAAACACAAGCGGCGGTCGACACGCGCTTAGTTCGTTGATTATTACATGGGGAGGGCGCGGAAAAGAGTTGACAGCAAACTTAACTTTAACGGCGCAATTTTAGCTTTTTTCTTGTTTTTTTTTTTTGGCTGACACTTAAAATAGTGTACGAATATTAATATAATTAATTCTTATGTATATTCCATTTACAGCACACGATACATACGTGTGCAGTGTTTATCACTTTGCGATATGAATTGTTTACACTTTTGTTTTTGTTATTGTTTATTAAGGTTTTCGAGAGCTTTTCAGTTTTATAGTTGGTGTTTACGTCAGTTTCAAAACAACATTCCACAGGTGCTATAAAAGCTCTCCAATAGCGCAGCGGCGTGTTGGCGTTTAACAGCACAGTTCGCAATATACTGAGCGGCCATTGTGGCGAGTGCCGAAGCGAATGCCGCTAATCGGTTCGGTCAGCTGGTCGGCGCCGAGACTAACGAGAGCCGCACTCGGCGACACGAGACGTTGATAAACGATAGAAAGCCAAATCAACAATAACAAGTGCACAGAACTCTACGCTGATATTCTTATTCAGATAGAGAGAGAGAGAGAGAGAGAGAGAGGGAGAAGAGAGCACATTTGCATGTGTGAGTGAATGTGTGTGGGTGAAAGATAAAATTAATTGAGCTGTTTGCTTTAATTTTCACAATGCTGTTCGATAATTTTACATAGAAAAGAAACAAAAACAAAGATAATAAGATCATGCAAATGATGCAGGCTAGAAGACACTCTGTAAATTATGTCTTAATCTTGTTTATATAGTGTTTGTTTATAGTGTTATAACAACCATCAAAATAGCTAATGTAATGTTTGTACACTAAAACCAAAAAGAACTGTTACAAATTATACACTGTTCTGTTCACTGTTAGAACATAAAGTTCTGCCCATTTCATGAATTTAGTTCTTGAGCATAGGGTAAGAATATGTCGATCACAATTTTAACTCTTCCACCAACTGCTTATAATCAATTTAATGCTCTTCCTTTTTTTTTTGTTTTTGTTATCAGTTTTTAATATTGATAATCTGCGGTATGAGTAATGCTATTTTTTCCATTTTATATTAATGCTAGAAAAAATAAAATTGGTATTTCCTATAAAGGACCGACAAGATAATAAACGTGGGGAACATGCAGTAATTGACTTACCAAATAGTAATTTTTTGATTTAAATTGAAATAAAATACCGTCACAAATTGTTGTTACATATTAGATATCATTTTATTTATATGTATTCCCATTTGACTTAAAATACATAATACATAAATATATATTATTTATATATATTTTCATACAATTAGATTTACGTCTTTAATGTTGCTTTGCCTGCTTTTCATCTATTCAACTACACCAAATTTCTTATAAAAGGATGATACGAATACCAAAAATTCAATTTATATTAAGCTTAAGAACAGTCGCAAATAAATTTTGTCTAAAAAAATTAACTAGAATTTAGTTATTTAAAACTTAAAGCAAAATGATTTTTCTTAAAAAGTTCAATATTTTAAGGAATTTTGAAAAGAACTCAATGTGAACAAAATGTATACATATGTGGACGGATATGCGCAAGTCTACAAGTAGATAGGGTATGAGTGAATCCGAAAAATTTAGGTCTTAAAATAAATAGATATTTACATGAATTGCTAACCGCACTCTTTCAATTAAAGTATCGTACTATTTTCTTAATTTTCTCGAATTACTTTAGATGATTTTGTAAAACTTTCTAAATTTCGACTTTGCAGTGTATTTTTGTATTCGGTATTCGGGTTTTGTTACGTTTGTTTTTATTTTTAGGTTTATACATTTCTCGAAAACAGTAAAATCGCTCCAAAACTTGTTTCTGGTTAGCTACTAAAGTTTGTTGCATTTGTTTACTGTATTTATACTTTAAAGTTAATTTCTTTCCTGCTATATTTCTATCATATTTTTTGTAAAAATTTGACATTTTTTTTTTTGTATTTATTTGTTTGCAAAACATGTACGAGATTCTTTGAGTTAGTCTTAGGATTTACCAAAAATAAATAAATAAATAAAACCAAATTGGTCTACAAACAAGTTTGAAATATGAATTAGCATAGCTACAGGTATTCGTTGACCAATAAATAATTTGTTGTGTTTGCGAATGGGTCGGAAGATTGTGATTGAGTCGAACATCCACCAATTCTGAGCTTCTGCTGATAAACTTTGCACAGACATACGCACATATGGTTGGGTAATCAGGTTCGGAGTGCTTAGCGGTTATCAGCTACATTTTTTTAAATAGCTCTTGAAATTTAAAATAAATAAAAAGTAAAATACACTCAAGATGTGCCATGCTTTTAAAACAGATAACAACAAGCTGTTTCAATGAGGCCCCAACTTAACTGTCAGTTTTTAAGCCAAACAGTGGCACAAAGCTATCTAAAAATAAGTACAGTGAAAGCTCCACTCACGGATAGCTGACATCCCTTAGAATTTGTTGATTTTCTTGTTAGGTGCACACTTTTTCAACGGATAATTTTGCATAATATATCCTGTTTTAAATAAAATAAATTAAATTAATAGCTAGTATTAAAAATGGCATTTTCATTTTACATAAAATATTAAAATCTTTTGTTATATATATTTTTTTTAATTTTTTAAAAGTTCTACCAGAAACTTGCACTTTAATAAAGTACAAATAGTCAAAATCAGATAAATATAAAATATTCTCAACTTGACACTAAAATTTGTTGTAACAAGAATATTTGTATAATCCTAAAACATTTAAATAAACAAGATTCAAATTTAAATATTTAAAAAATTAAAAATTATTAATTTCTTTTTAAATTTAACGTTAAATGTTATCTCAAGGAAATAAAATTATATTTGAATTTTAAAATTAAGATTTATTTAAACTTATCCTAAACTGTAAGAACAGATTCTTCAGATTGCACTTGAATTTATAGAGGCTGAGTGTAGATATTTTTAAAAATTTGAAAAATTTTGAATTCATACATAAGATCTTTAACTAAAATGTTAAATATATTTAACATTCTTACTTGTTTTTGGTATTTCCCTAATATACTTTAAGAGAGATTAGGAAGTTTGACAAAAAAGGAAAAATGCAGATATAAAAATTATAGTAAAATGTTAATGTACCTATCGATATTTTATGAATACTATTATGTGCATAAATAAAAAGTGTCGCGAGAGTTTTGGCCAAATGCTGCTGCTCCACAATGCTCTAGTATATGTACATATGCATGTAGTACTAGCTTTATATGGAGTTATAATATCGTATCTATTTATTAAACAGACTGTTTTTTGTTTTTGTTTTGGAAAAGGAAGATTTCTGTGATATATCAATGCGCACATATACATTTACATATACACACATACGGCATACCGATAATGAACATTTAAACGAGACTTATATTTATATACATTAATCATAATTTTTTTGTTGTTTACGGATTGTGTATAATTTTGTTCTTTTAGTGTATTTTGTAGTATTTTTTTTTTAATAAAGTTTTTTCATTTTCTTTTGTGTTTGCTGAAAAAATATGTTGATCTGTTTGTCTTAAAGGCTAAATTACTTTTCTCTAAATATGCTTTGTTTTTGTTTTTTTTGTTTTTGTAAAATATACATACATATACAATATAGATATATCTTTATGTTCAGTTGTAGATAATAGAAAATGGCATCAGTAGGCATGCGTTTTCCCATATATATATATAAATATAATTAGTGATTGGTGTATCTGTTTTGCCTAATTTACATTTGCATTTTTATTTAAATTTGTATTAAACAAATCTCAAGTAGGAAGAAAAATCAACACAACTAATGGAGATCTCAAGACCCTTAAATAGGTAATCGCAAAATGGCAAGTGTATGGCAATGATATGGTTATTATAATTATTTCTTTAGTTAAAATAATTATAAATAATTAAGTTATTAATTATTTTGTCTATGTGTGTGTGTGTATGCAAGGAACACAATTACAAAGAAGTTTAGAGTTTCGTATACTCCCATAGAACATAATTAACTAAAATATTTATTTATTTATATATTTGTTTAAAAAATAAAACACTCTATCGATGCGAATGCAAATTACTTTCAACCCATTTGTACAGTGATGTCTGCGATCTGGCGACCCATTCCACATTGGAAGCAACGCTGCTGAGCGTCATATTCAGCACGGACATGCCCTGACCACGTCCAAAACGATGCACCAGAGATTTGAGCTGGAAAATAGAATGTGTATGTATAGTATTGTATTAGTAATGTTTTAAAATACTTGAAAAGCCTAAAATTGACATATTTCATAATCGTAACAAGCTAGATTGCTCTAGTCGGCACATCCCGACTAGGAGATACCCTGAACACAGAATTTAACACATACACACAAACTCTCGGCACTTATTAAATATTAAATATTAAAATTTAAAAAACAAATTTAATTGGCAATCACCAACGAAAAATGATATCTGCCACGCTGGGAATCGAACCTGGCACCCACAGCTTCAGTTGCGAAACTCTTATCGACGGCTCCACACTCCCATTTAATTTCTCCTATGATATAAAATAACTTAACTATCCTTAAAATAAACTTCAAGGAAACGGTAAAAAAATTCTGCTTTTGTCATAAAAATGGTCAATATTAATAATTACTATTGATTATTAAAAAAAGAAAATATATATTACCCGGGCCCTCGAACTTCAGCTGCACAACTCCTAACGGCTTGACCACTCCTTTAATTAATATTGTTTTGATAACGCTAGACAACATTTTGCATTTGCATGTGTGTGTGCACATGAACACAGAAGTTGCTTGTGCTGCAGCTTGGCCCCCACTTCGGAAAAGAGGTTCTTACTTGCTCGTAAACTAAATGTATGATACGTCTAAACTTTCCCCAGTCGTAACTTTGCCAAAACTAATCCGATTTTCATAAGGATGGTCTTTTTGTTCATGGTTCGGTGTCTAGATGAATTGTACATTTAATTTTAAAATTAAAATTTTTGGTCCAAATTCATGTACAAAATTTTCGAAATTATATCCTAGTGCTCCCATATAAGGGTATATCTCAACTTTCCCCAGTCGTAACTTTGCCAAAACTCAACCGATTTTGATGAGGATGGTCTTTTTGTTCATGGTTCGGTGTCTAGATAAATACTACATTTCAGTTTAAAAATAAAATTTTTGGTCTAAATTCATGCACAAAATTTTCGAATATATACCCTAGTGCTCCCATATAAGGATATATCTCAACTTTCCTCAGTCGTAACTTTCCCAAAACTCAACCGATTTTGATGAAGATGGTCTTTTTGTTCATGGTTTGGTGTCTAGATGAATTCTACATTTCAGTTTAAAAATAAAATTTGTTGGTCCAAATTCATGTACAAAATTTTCGAACATATACCCTAGTGCTCCCATATAAGGATATATCTCAACTTTCCCCAGTCGTAACTTTGCCACAATTCAACCGATTTTCATAAGGATGGTCTTTTTGTTCATGGTTCGGTGTCTAGATGAATTCTACATTTCAGTTTAAAAATAA